>VZRI01011385.1:0-63201 GCA_013397515.1 Upupa epops
TAGTTAAAATCCCTCATGAGAATTAAAAATCTAGAAGTGAATAGAAAATTAAGGATGTAACATGCAAAAATTGTAAACTCCTGTTGAGAGTCTACAGTTGGTTTGCCTTTTTTTCATCTTGTGATGATGAGAAATGTGATGACAGTCCTCAGTGCCCATTGCCTCTGCTTGTTCTCTCCTTAGGTTAAGGCAGATCAGGGCAGTTTCCCCACCCTGCTCATCAGCACCAACCCTCAGATTAGTTTTTTGCCCTCTCCTTGTTGCTTCTAGCAATGCTAAGAACAACTAAATTCTCATAACATTTGACCTCTTGTATAGAAGTTTCTAGCTGACCAGCACAGAAGCTAAGAACTTCCAGTGACTATCAACATTCACAGGATTCAGTACAGTAATGTGGCGTTGAAAATACCTGTTTTTCTAGTAATTGAGAACTGTTTTACAAATTACTTCCTACAGTGCACAGGTTTATTGCGGTTTGCTTTTGTTTTTTATTTTTTTAAAAAACACAAATGCTTTATTGTGTTTCCTACTTACATTTCAGCAAGACCCAAAGAAACTTTTGATTGATGTGTGCTCATTTTTACCACTGCACCCCTGCAACTTTCAGTCAACATTAGTGCAAATGAAAACTGAATTTGCCCCTAAATGACTCAAAGCAAGGTAAGAAAACAAAGCAGTACTGAAATAAGACAGTCCCAGCAACACGAGAACTCATTCATAGTGGAACTGGTCCTTCAGTGACATATACGAGGATGTCTGCTGATGTCTGAAGACTGTGTTCCCTGCTCCCCAATCCAAAGTAACTACTAGCCCAACTCTAATTTCTCATAGCAATTTCATTTCTGTAGATAAGAACCAAATATTCTGGATATTTCATATACTTTATGGCAGCCATCCATAAAAATATAATTTTTACGAAGCAAGCACAGTGTTGGGTTGGATTAACTGTTTCTTTGTTTCAGATTTCTTTGGGTTTGAAAAAAAAATACACTAATTTTTATCAATACAACTGAATTTTTATATCTTTAGAACACATTGGACAAGAACTACCACAAAGAAAAGAAAGAATAAAAGCAAACAACCAACCACTGTAGCCTGAAGACTCAAAAATCCATTCAGCATCCTTTGTGGATCTGTTGTTATTGAAGATGACAAATAGGTCATATGCTCTGTTTGTAAAGGATGCATCACTGATTTTCCTCAGACAATTATTGCATTTCCTGAGGAGATTTAAGCACTGTGAAAAAGGAACAGGGAAGTGCACACTCTTGTACATTCTCAAATGAAGAAGCTGCAAAAGCCTACGTACTCAGTAAAAGCAGTTCATTACTAGTCAGAGGGGGACGACTGATCCTGAATTCAATAAAGACTTCATTCTTTGGATGCCACTAATACCTCCAATTATCTATCACACTTGGGATAAAAGCAGTTTAATATAGTACTTTGGTGACGGCATAAATTATATATAAAATAAACAATACCTTTGCTCTTCAAGTCCCCTTTAGAAAAGTTCCATCCATACTTTGTCCAAAATCTCATGTTTTGCACCAAAAAAAAAGATTTGTTTTTTTAATTAGCCTCCTAGTTTTGATCCTGCAAGTATGGCAGAAATGATTTTTCAAAATGTGTTTCTTACTGTAATATAAGCTCTTTGATTCTTCTGTCCCTGGTATGTGAATGCTGTCAAATGTGACATGACTACCTAGAAATAAAGTACTCACCATCTAAATTCATGACTAACATCAGCTCACCTTTCCCCACTCTTCTACAGGCTGTTTCTTTAAACAAGTTTCCCTGTGAGATTTTCTAGATTTGAGAGATTTGTTACCAATCTTGGCAACAACAGTAGAACAATTAAGTGGTTTTTTTTTCAATACCATTGCCAAAAGAGAAGAGAAAAGAGGGACATCTCCTCTCTTGTCTCCTTGGGTAGAACTTGACATTAACAAACAGGTATTTCTTCAAGCAGGAGAAAAATGTTTCTCAAATACAAGTCCCGCATTAGGAAAATGTTTATTTGGCCTGTCCTGAGAGAAAATGCATTTCATCACATTTATATCCATGCTACGAGCATTAGATATGGGCAAAGATTTGATTCCTAGAAAGCTGTTCTATAAACCTGTCAGGATAAATTTGTAAGAAATGTTTTCCTGGATACACACTGAACAATAGCTATTTATATTATTATATTTATATTATAATACAGTTAAGAGGTTTTAACTTGGAGACCCAAAATACATCATGCATTAAATATACAAGATCTCTAGTGGACTTCATGGTTTAAGTTTGAAAAAAGTTATGAGGAGCTGTTCAAAGTAGGTACAAAAACAGTATTTGGCAGGAGACTGCCCAGCCTTCCATACAGTTGTATAAATTCTTCAGTGTTAATAAAATCTTGACCATTTTCTTCCAGTTCCGCAATGATTACCTTAGTGTGTTTGGGTTTTTTTAGCAGCTTCCCTATTACTGAAGGTGGAGTAGATGATTTGACAGAAACCAGGAGAGATTAACTCAAAAAGTTTCACTAAGCTCTTCATTAGGCTTGGCACTTTCATGAGTAACAGGCAAGGAGACAGACAAACACTTTAAACATTAAAGCCTTTGAAGGGCAGGAAAAGCTTAATGACCTTTTTAGAAGTCTGACATGTTTATTCTGTTGTACCTTAGTGAGATGTTTTTTCAAACCAATAGAGGAAAAACAATAAATTATGTAGCTTCCAGGTCATCCCCAAAATCTAGTATATAAGCAGCAGCAGCATAACAGCATCTCCTGGTAATTGAAGTTTGTTGTGCAAGCCTCTGAGTGGGCTGGAATTCTGAATAAACATCACTTTCCTGGTTTGGTTTGTTATGAAAGGTTGGCCTTGAAACAAAAAAGGGAGAAGTATTGGAATTTCTCTGATGTTGGTAAGATCAAAGAAAGCTTCTATTATGTTGTTCTGCAATATGGTTATCATGAGGCATGTTTTGCTTAAATTTGACAGCCTGCGACTTCCAGTTAGAAAAATGAGGCACTATTAACTTTGCCCCCTGGATTGGCTTTGTATGGCCAGCTGCAGGGGTGCTGATACAAACTAGACCTGTATTTCAATAGGACAAGCACAAATAGATTTAATTCCCATTATAGTAACAACTGAACTAATATTAGTAACCACTTCCATAATCATAAGCAAAGGCTTAAAGCAGAAGGCTCATAGTTCACATGCACTGATCACCCTTACATTCACATCTTGTTGCAACTTAGAGTTCAGACATTTCCAGCATTTCAACAAGCAGCTCTATTCTGGCAGCACAGCTAAGAGGGACCTCCAAGTGGAAAACAGAAATCTCCAGTGTTGCGTCTGGTTATGATCCTGACTGAAGTGTGTACAGGCAAATGAATTGTCCACATACTGTTTTCTAATTTAAATGTCTGAATAAATAAAGAAATCACACATTTGCCTATCAGTATTCTAATGATTTGAGTAATTCAGCATGCGATCAAGGTCAGAGAATGCTAAGACAAGGTACTGGCATTTTCTCGGTGCATTGTCTAATTAGCTGCTAACTCCGTGAGAGATTTCAAAATTGTAGCTCAACAAATTGTCTGCCAAAAACTCTCATTGTCTGAAAACTTCCCAGCTCATTTCAATGCTGGATTATACCAATCTGTTGTGTGTGTTTGCTTGTGGTGTGATTTTTATGGATGACAGTCACTGTAAGGCTTACACCCAGAAAGAGACAGTGGCAAACCTGCACACTCACTCTTTGTTCCTGGTTTAAGGAGATGAGGTAAAAAAGGCTATGATGAAATATAAAATATAAAGCTGATTGTTAAAACAATTCTAGCAGGATACAATCAGCTGCTGGTTTTAAATCAAAATGATTTTAAATAGCACATGGATGAGGTAAGAATTTTAATTCATTTCAACCAGAATATTTTACTAAAGAAAACATGGATATCTAGAATTACTTGGAAAACCAGAAATCAGGCACTGATCTTACCATGGCTAAGTATTCCTTACAGAGAAAAGTGTTTTGTGGATTTCAGTGACACTAGTTCAGTTGGGCTACAATGTGATCTGGCCTGTAAATGAATAAAACCCCACATATACCCCTCACAACTCTTGTCTGCCTGGAGAATTCAGAATCTAGATATTCAGGATACCAGCTTATATGAATCAACTGAAGCCTGGGATGCTGACATAGACTGCAATTATAATCTAGAAACAACAGGGAGGACTTCAAGTAAACATTTGCATGAACATACTGCTATGCTCAAAGTAAAAAAATTCACTTACTGCAAAGACTAGCAATAAATTTAGTTATCTCTGTCCCTTTGTGGTTCATCTGCAAAGTATAGCTTCACTTGTACTAAAAACAGAGGATGTAACATTTGTGTATGTTATACTGGTTGTTGTTAATGACACTAATCTGATTAGAAATAAGCTACCCATTCCTAAATGTGCTAAGCACCCATCATGAGTTGCAGAGGTCCCTTCATTCCTGTTGACTCATGAGATGATCAGCAGATATTCAACCTGCTTATCTGAACTCTAACAACAGGTATCAGAGCCCCAACTAACTGCTCAGAGAATATCCTAGTTCAGCCTTGCCGTAGATAAAGCACCAATATATGGTTAGTTAGGGGCACCATGCACAGGTATTATCTGAATCATTTTAGAAACAGGTGTCCAACTTTTTTCTATATAATCTATTCCACTCCCTCCTGTAAAATAGCAAAAGTAATACATGACT
Organism: Upupa epops; assembly: GCA_013397515.1. Classification (NCBI taxonomy): domain Eukaryota; kingdom Metazoa; phylum Chordata; class Aves; order Bucerotiformes; family Upupidae; genus Upupa; species Upupa epops. Next base: position 4,738 of record VZRI01011385.1, read on the forward strand.
CCTGTTAGGCTCCACAGTACTGAGTCATGATGACCCTGTCAACAGCAACTCAAGTCTTAGCTACTGTTGAGTAATCCCACCGAATGTGACTGCTTCCAGTGGCAAGCATTCAGCCTGCCTGCCTGATGCCACCTTTTGTTTTCACATTAATTATAGTTCCTGGTGCTGTTCTTTGATCAGTGCACTACCCTGTATTTCACTGCAATTTTGTTTCATATTGATGCTGTAATTGCAACTACTACCAATTTCAATTCTTCGAAATGGTTCAGAGAGAACACAAGGTTTTCATCTGGAAACCAGCAACTCTCCTCCCTTTGGAAGTGCTGGCAATATATAAAACTAAGCAGGTGAGCAGGTCATCAAGTCTTTGCAGGGTTAAGAGAGTTAAAGGAGATTTCTTCTAAAAGAAACTCACATCATTATTCAGGCATTATAAATGACACCACTTTTAGGGTGAAAGGAAAGTAACCATTTGACATGGCACTTTGTATGACAAGGAGTGAATATTTGGCTGAGGGCTATAAAGCAAACCTCCACCTTGATGGAAAGTGTTATGGGATCTGTAATACCTATACAAAACAGCAGGACCTCAGCTTAATAAGGTCTCAACCAAATGACTTGCACACTAAACTGCATGGAATTAAATTTCTCCACCTCTGAAAGATGAAGGGCAAGTTGATCCTGCCAGGGATTTAAATTTATGGCTTCATGGCCTCAAAAAGTGAACTGTATACCATTAAATAAGGCTGTTCTGTGGGTAGATAATATCACATGGGTTTCTGAGTTATTACAAAGTGGGAGTACAATCATAAAAAGGAGGTGAAGAGTCGATAATTAGTACTACTGATTGCATCCACAGGCATTTAATTGAAAAGATGAAGGAAATTTTGGCAGAGTATCTTTGAAAGATAAGAAAGGCGATGAAATACTGAAAAAGATGACTTCTCCCTATACTCAGTTTGTTCTGTGTATCCAGAAGTCACTTCTGTAAATTGTTATAGTAATCTGCGGCCATCAAAGCAGGGCCAGATGGAAAGCTGTTGTCAGTTGACTCCATTAAGAGACATTTTGCCAGTTCCCAGCAGGTCAGGACACAGCTCACTCTCCATTTTTTTCCTGTGAGAAACATGTTAAAGTTCTTCATTCTCTCAGAACTTGGGCAGTGATCACACAAGGCAGTCAGATACACTGGTGGTGTTTACCCTGCAAATTTACTCCTCTACTCTAAGCCTTGGATAATGAAATCAGATTACTTCTCACAGTTTTCACCCACCATGTTAGGCTAAGCAGAAAACAGTGGCTTCTGCTCACACACTGTGGTAGCTTTCCCTTCCCAGCTAATTAAGTGGAGAGCATTTGCTGGGATTTGTAGCCTTAGTTTAGAATGGGAGGCTGAAATGAGTAGGGTATCTTTGCAGTTTCTATGCCAGGCCGGTTTTCTGCATGTAATACATTACTGCAAATCCGAACAATAACTTACAGCAGTGATAATCTCCCACAGCATTGACCCCAAAGATCTTTGCAGCAACAGAAATGAGATCAAAGGACAAATGAAAGTCTCTTAATCCCTCTAAGTGTGAGTTCAACCTAATCTTAAATTTCTGTCTTTTAATTCTCTCTAAATCTGTTTTTAACTTTGCTTAACATTCATTATCCTTTTTCATGCCATAATTCTGTGGGGGAAAAAAAAGCACATATCTAGGAGCACATTCAAACATTTCTCCACAGGGATGGGATTTTTCATGCAAAACACTGGTTTCTCTTGCCAGCTATTAGAGTTGGGTGGGGGGAGAGTGGAGGTAGGATATGCAATGGAGGATTAACATTGATGAATGAGGTGCAGAAAGACTTCTTGATAGCTGTGTCACTGGTACCAGCACAAAATGTAAACAATAACTGTTCAAAGAAGATCATCAGGGATGGTAATTTCCTTCTACAAAAGAATTTACCTTGAATTGAAGAAATGTGCATAGTTCAAAGAGTAGAAAGAAGAAAAATATCCTAGATGTATTTTTTGTGAGTTTAATTTTTCAAATATATTACTCTGATTAGCGTAAAATACTAGTTTTACTTCCGCCAAAGGATTACCTTTAAATGCTTGTCAGGTACACTATTTAAACAGCTTTGTCATCCTGTTTCATTCAGACCTATTATACAGATCAAGGCTTGTTGAGCCAATGGCAAAAAAAATACAGTGCCCTGTGAACATGACTTACCTGTACCACACTAATCATGGCAGGGGTCCAAGGAAGAACTATTGCATCTGTGTTCACTTTAAGGGATACACAAAGACTTCACTGTGACAGTAGCTGCACTCTCTTCTTCAGAAGTGTACAGAATCTCATTGAACTCTTCTAATTAATCAGAGAATACAGCAAAGTGTAAGGATGGCTTCTTTTGTACAATTTGCCTTTTACTCCAACATTTTCAAACTAGAGATTAAGGAAATCAGGGGAGCCAATCACAAACCATCAAACTACTTCAGTCTAAGTGTGATCTTGTACAGAGTGAACAATTCAAAAGAGTGGGATGAGTATATTATGCCCCTTTTTTCCATACTCTTTTTGTGAGTAGGAGAGATTGGTATAAATAATAAGATTGTTTCCTTTCCATTTTGAGATAACTACCATTTTTTGTTTGGTTTTGGGTTTTTTCTATACTACCATGCTGATTGCAACTTCTTATTTGAAATAATATCTTGTGAAGAACAGACTTCACAGAATGGACTGTGAAGACCAGCAATGAAATCTTCAAGCAGCAAGCCTGTTGATTTTTTTCTCCTTAAAGATACACTTACGTCATTCCCTCAATTGAAATCTATGGATGGTTACATTGACAGATCTATATATAAAATGGAGCATGTGAATGCATATGCATAGGCCTGAACACAATGTGAACATTTTGTTACTCACTTTTCCTGAAGAAAATGTCAGTACCTCATCAGATCTCAATGAGAAATTTTGAAAGGTTTTTCCTCTGTTAAAAAAATTAAATCAGAGAAGAAACACAAGACATGTTTCTTATGTCATATGTAAAACATACCCTGCATTGCCACTGTAAGTGAGGGATGGGTTGGGCCATATATGGCAATTAGGAGTCATGACTTTTGCGCAACCTTCAACTTTTACCACTTCTAAAGAGCTGTCTTCTAGAAAACTGAATTGAGAGGAAGACTATTCTATGGGGCCATTTGTGCCCGATGTCATCCTCAAGACATTTGCTGTGGGAGAAAATAAAAGTTAAGCTACTTCTTTAGGTGGTCTGGAACTCACAATGGAGAGACTGAGTAGGACCTGTTTCTGCTCACATTTGTTTCAAAGAGAACTCCAATTAAACCTTCTCTAGAAGTAAGCAGAGTGTTTTTTTAATGGAGGTATATGCATAGGAGTGTGTGAAAATATCACTATGGGTTTTACATAAAATAAATCAACAGGGCTGAAGTTGCCTGGCATAATTTGATCAAAAGTAGCTATTTCTTTCACCTTGCCAACCTCCTGTCATGCAAGATCACATACTTCTAACTGTTTTGTCGATGTGGTCCTGTAGACATCTTGTGATACAGCTACCACTCAATAATATTTTGAAGCCATGCTACATTTTTATGTTACGCACATTGGTGGATTCTGGGATACTGAAGTCTTTTTTCATTAAGCATTATTCTTTGTTAATGTGTAGTTAATAACATAATGGAAAAGCTTTTAAACTGCTCTGAGGATTAAACCACTCATACTTGTTTAACTGCTTGATTTCCTAATGGATATAGTGTAGGATTCTCTCTCATTTACATTACTTACCAGAAGAAAAGAGAAAGACCTTTAACTGCTTGTTCTAAAAACAACAGTAAATCCTGTTTAAGTTGACTGATGTCTGTATATATACTAACAGAGACTAATGAAAGGCACAATGTTTTCATAATACATGCTGCTACATTCAATTACAGCTGAATTGTTGTGGTTTTTTTTTCCTTAGACTGGAGAAACATCATTCCTATTGACTGATTAAATTTGACTTCTCACAGCTGAATTCAGTCCCTTGTGCAAAGTGTGGTGCTAAGTTAAAATAATAATTAACAGTTATGCAGATATACACCGACTACTGCTTTAGTCCTGCATACTGCATCTGGTATCATGCTTGGAAGTCTCTGTCCAAACACATCAAACACAGAAAAATCTTGAAGGATTAGACTATATCCCTTCATTCTCCCTGAAGAATGCTTTAGCCCCTAATATATCCATTGACATGAACATGGGCTGAGGACAGTGGTAGCAACCGCCTGCACCACACAGGCAACTCTTCACAGAATCACAGAATCACTCTGGTTGGAAAAGGTCCCTGGGATCTTTGAGTCCAACAATCTACCCTACCTTACAAGTTCACCCCTAAACCATATCCCTCAACATCTCATCCAAACCATCTTTAAAAACATCCAAGGGTGGCTACTCAACCACCTCTCTGGGAAGCCTATTCTAGTGCTTGACCACCCTTTCTGTGAAAAAAGTCTTCCAAATATCTAGTCTAAATCCATCCTGTTGTAACTTGAACCCATTCCTTCTTGTTCTACAACTAATTGTGAGAAGAGACCAGCACCAACCTATCTACAGCATTCTTTCAGGTAGTTGTAGAAAGCGATGAGGTCTCCTCTCTTCACATTAAAGAGCCCCTGCTCCTTCAGTCTTTCCTCATAAGATTTATTCTCTAGGCCCTTCACCAGCTTCGTTGCCCTACTCTGCACCCTCTCCAGCACCTCCACAACTCTCTTGTATTGAGGTGCCCAAAACTGGACACAATACTTTCCCTACTCCTGCTGGCCACACTATTTCTAATATAAGCTAGGATTCCATTGACCTTCCTGGGCACACTGATGGCTCACATTCATCTTCCTGTCAATTAGAACTTCCAGGTCCCTCTCTGCCACAGGCTCTCCAGCCACACCTCCCCAGGTCTGTTGCATGGGGTTGTTGTGGCCCAAGTGCAGGACCTGGCACTTGGCCTTATTGGAGCTCATGCCATTAATATTGGCCCATTGCTCCAATTTCTGAAGAGCCTCCCTACCCTCTGGCAAATGAACAGTCCCACCTAACTTGGTGTCATCTGCAAACTTACTAATGATACACTTTAAGTCCTTATTGAGATCAGCAATAAAGATGTTGAACATAGATGGTCCCAACACTGAGCCCCAAGGCACACCACTTGTGACAGGCCGCCAGCTGGATATAACTCCATTAGCCACCACTCTTTGGGCCTGGCCATTCAACCAGTGTTTTATCCAGCAAATTGTATTATTGTATGCTGCCCAGGACATGACCAGTCAGTTTATCAAGGAGAATTCCATGGGAACAGTGTCAAAGGCTTTCCAAAAGTCCAGGTAAACAGTATCCACAGCTTTTCCCACATCAAATAGTCAGGTCATCCTGTCATAGAAGAAGGTTTGTCAGGCAGGACCTACCTTTAAACCCATGCTGGCTGGGCCTGATCCCCTGGTTGTCCTATATGTGAAGTGTGATGGCACTTGAGATGATATGTTCCATGACCTTCCCTGGTACCAAGGTCAGACTGACAGGCTTATACTTTCCTGCATCCTCCTTTTTGCCCTTCCTGTAGATGGGTGTTACAGTTGACACTTCCAATCCATTGGGACCTCTCTAGCAATCCAGGCTTTCGAGTAAATAATGGAAAGTGGCTTGGCAAACACATCTGCCAACCCTCTCTTCCATTTCAGTCCCACCTTCTCTCTTTCCCTATTCCAGTAGCTGCATCATGATAGTGAATTAATGATACGGATTAAGATCTCAATACATAGCCCCAGTTTGAAATTTTCCCAGTCACTCCCAAAACAGTATGTAAATGTTAACTGGGCCCAAATTTGCCTATATAGCTACCCATTTTGTTAACATCACTTCAAACATTGATTCATGCAAGTACCTCCATCAGACTGTGAGATACAGGGCACCTCCCTGCCAAGCACTGTGTACTCAAGAGCACTAATGTCTAATGAAAGTAGAGAAATAACTAAGGCAATTCTCTGGGTTTACAATGCTGACTAACTTCCTGCAGAGGTAATTACTCTGCCACTATAATGTTAATGTTGCAAGTTGTCACAGTGACTTTCATTGGAACTATCCAGAGATCATAGAACTACCTGGCGAGAACAAGCAATGAGGGTATCTGGGACACAAAGACCTCAACAACTGCTCTCCTAAGATAACCTTCATAAGTCTGCTTGAATTTCTCAGGGGGGATAACAAAGGCAGAACTAAGATCCAAGAGCGGTTCTCTCTTATACAAATGGCCACATTGAAACCCTGATAAGCTTCATTGAGGATACAGTGTTCTGAGGATGAGTGTTCTGAGTGTTAAAATAATCGCCATCAAAACTATTAAAAGTTACTGCCATGAATGCTAAAATAATCAAGAGCATACAGTGCACAGCACAATCTATTAATCTATTACCTACTTCAGGCTGCACAGCCAGTTTGGAAAATCATCTTCCCATGGTCTGCATGGCAGCTGAGATTCCACAATGTGATCACACACCAGGCCCTCCAATTAGCTGAATGGCTCATGCAAATGGCATTAAATGTAAGATCTGGCATTTCTCTGAAGTCTGTTAGGTAAACAAAATCAGAGAAGGTCAGAGAGACATCAAGGAGGATTAAATAGGATATGTGCAGTCCTCACTGTTTGTTAATAACTTCATATTTTTCCTGATGAGATGGTGTCCAATAACAGAACTGCTCAGGATTTACAAGAAAGTTTCATTCTCTGAGGAATATTCTAGTGTAAAACACTTGAGCACAGTTATTCAGCTGGATCCTACAATACCCCGAGATCCAGATGAGCACTGCCTTCCTTCTTTCCCCAGCCTTCTTAACTCACACAATACTCTTCAGAATCTCCTGTGAGTATGGCACTGTGCCTTGCTACCTTTACCACACACCAGAGGCTTCCAGTTTGATTTGATTGAAACTGCTAGCACTACTCTTGGCATCTGAACAAGAAGTTCATGCAAATCAATTCTTGCCCTCAAGTAACACCTGTCCAACTCTACTGCCATCAAATAATTCGGGTCTAATTGCAGCACTTAGACCTCTCAGTGGCCCAGTGATGATTGTCAAGAACTGAATCCAGCCCATTCTTCCAAGAGAATAGAATACTGATCCATCCACTGTGATTACAGTATTTTGTTAAAAAAATCAACAAATTAGGTTTATATGTGAGTTAGGAGAACCAAGACTTTAAGATGATGCAGATATGGCTCTGTAATCCATCAGAATAACAAAACAATACTCCTAAATGCAAGTGAATATGTTCCTCCTGAAGTCACAGAAGCGAAGGGAGGTCCTAAATCCTGTGAATAAACTATTGAAATAGCATAAACAATTCCATTTGAGCCTGAAGCTAATTATGGCAATCTACCTGTCAAAAGATCCATCTGAAGCATTAGGACCACAAATTGAAGATTGGGCATCCAAAGATAAATGTAATTTGTATTAGTCTCTGACACTCAGAGAAATAGCCGCTTCTCTTCTAGTTGGCTATTCCCATTAACCCCCATTAGTGCTAATGGAGTTGTGCACATACATCAGATGTATGTACATCACAATGCACCTTTGCAACACTTGTAATGTCACACTAGATAACAGCTGGTTTATTGCAATATGGCAGGAAAGATTCCAGTATGGCATGATGGGCAGCTCTGGTCACTTCAACACTTTAGAATGGCATGTAATAAAAAAAAAAAAATAGAAAGCTGGATCTTCTTCAGATCTAGAGAAACATCATTTGCTTGACTACATCTTCTATGAGTTTATTCAACCCTACTACACAATATACATATTACAACAGAGATGGTGCCAGCGAGCAACACAGGTCACTTACTGGAATGAAGGCAACCAGAGCAACACCCATAGCAAGCATGGAACAGTCCCACAAGATCTGAGCAGGGCACACAGGACCAGGAGTTGACAACATGGCCCCTCAACAGCTTCACAAACCAAGATGATGGATGATGCACTGAGCCCAAACAGCAAAATATTGGCCAGAAATGGGACTAGAGACAGAACTACACACATAGTTCTGAATTCCATCTAAGGACCAAAGGCAGAGACTGGCGCACCTACAACATAACTCATACAGAGACTGAAGACTGAAGACTTCGGCCTGGATTTGTATGGTATCCAAGGCAAAATACGGTTTGTAAAGAGGCATTGTAAAGGGACTTAAATCCAGAGTCGCAAAGCCAAAAGAGATTGCATCTCAAATACCTCAAATTATGTTTCTCTTTTCCTAATTGTTGCCACTTTACTAAGGATATTCTTTTGACTTGTTCTCCCCGCAGACAGCTGGACCAGCTCTTTCAGGGATGGACTATACAACCTCCAAGCCACCTTGACAGTGGTAGATAGTTTTTTTGTCTAGGCATCTCACATTTCCAATTTTCACATAATTATCCTCATAACCCTCTATTGAAATGTAGAAATATAATCATTCTGCTTTTACTGGTGAGCAGTTCTTGCTTAGAGATTTAGTTGAATTGTTCAGTTAATTTAGGAAATTGTTCCAGAGCCAAGCCTAGAACCAGGGTTATATATGGCTCCTAACAGGAAAGTAGCCTTCCTCTTGGAAAAAAAATACTAATTTGGCCTCTCTCAGGCACTCCTCATGTCCCAGCTCTGCTCCTGCTTCAGTGTAGTAACACGTAAGGCAGAAAAAGTTACTATTTTTAATTGACCAGCAATTGAGAGCAGTAGCTCATTTAATGCTTTTTGGATTTCCCCTTTCATGTTTTTCTAGTAACTTATTCTTGGTAGAAAAGCTAGATGGCTTTTTATCTGTTATTTGGATTTCAGAATCATTACCTTCACTCCTACTATATTTTCTAATAACTTGAAATTTGAAAACAGAAGTTTGTATAAATTCATTTATACAAATTTATAAACTTGAAACATAATCCAAAACCTCTTCTGGTTTCAGTAAATTTTGCTGTCCTATCTGATGGAACTGTCTTTGGAAGGACAATACTAGTCATCAGCCTACAAGGAAACTCTTCAAATGGCATTATTTTGGGCTTCAGAACATCACTGCATCTAGCATTTTACTGCATGTTAATACTGCACAGATCTGTTAATTAATTGGATTGATTTGGACAATCTTTAGGTGATGGCTAGTGCTACAAAACTCCAGTGAATTCTTTGGAGCAGACTGACTGTCTTTCTGCTTGTTTGGATGCTCTTGTGCTATAATTATGTCATGAGAATGGTACCATTTGTCTCATGTCCAGTTTAAATATCTTGTTTTGTACAGCATTAAAATTCACTGAGGTGTGCAGAAACCTTGAGGACATTGCTCTGTGATCTTTGTTCTTCACCAAAAGGGTTCTCAGACATTGCTCTACCCAGGGCAATGGTGGAGTCACCTTTCCTAGTGTGGATCTGGTCCTTTGGGAGATGGAAGATGCTGGGTTGAAATTTGGACTTGGTGATCTTAAAGATCTCCCAGTCAAAGATACTCTGTGATTCCGTGAATGAATAATTTTTCTCTTTAGCCGAGTAATTGTTGCAGCAGAGGAGGTTCCGCCTCAACACAAGGGGGAACTTCTTTGCTGTGAGGGTCACAGAGCACTGGAACAGACTCCCCAGGGAGGTCGTGGAGTCTCCTTCTCTGGGGACTTTCAAGGCCCGCCTGGATGCTTTCCTCTGTGATCTGTGTTAGATAGTTTTGTCCTGCTCCGGCAGGGGGGTTGGACTCGATGATCTCTTGGGTCCCTTCCAACCCCTAACATCCTATGATCCTATGATCCTATGATCTGAAGGAGCAACACCTGTGGTATCAGTCAGCAGAAGCTGTTCTGTCCTTGGTTGTGCACAAGCAGGACATCATATATCAGAAGACCAAGTCCACAGAGGGGGAAAACCCACAATGATGCCCGCATTCATTAAGCTCTGTGACTTTTGTTATAATCCCATAGTGGTTTCGTTATTGATTTGGCATTCCTGGCAGTGATTAATCAATAGGAAATGGAACTGAATCTTTCCAGCTGAGGAGAAGGGTGACTAATTGCCTGACATCTTCAAATAGCTCTCGCTCTGAAGTGTAATTCGTACACTTAGATACCATAAAGGTACTATGTAATAAGAGTGACACATTTACCGCTGGTTGTAGTATCAGCTGCTGACAGTTCTGTAGCACTTCTCAGATCCCAGCTAACATAACAGACTTCCTAGAAGTAAGCAGCTTTCTGCATCTTGTAGCATCCACCTTAGTCATCTCTGTTCCTCTTACTCAGGGAACAGATGGCAATAAAAGCTGATTTCAAGTTGTCATGTATAATCTCTGCTAAGTGGCTATCAGAATGTACTGCAGTTGCTGTGTACTGTAGATACACAAAATGGTAATTTTGGAAGACTTTTACAAAGGCCATTTTAGAACACTTGCCTCTAGAGTAGTTCAAAGTAAAGAACACTCCAGCATGGCCATACAGACTGCTATAAAAAAGAATGGAAACGAGTCACTCACTGAGCTTTGAGGTTTCATCATTTTGGGGACCTAAGTGGGCGGTGGAAAGGATTGCTTATGTATGACAAAATCACCTGCCTTTAGTAAAGGGGTGACTGGGTGAGAACTGCTTATTCCTGGTTCCAGCTGGTGTAAAACCTGATGTCACGTGCTTGAATTGCAAATGTAATTTGTAATATGCATAATGCAATATCACTGTCCCTAAAGCTACAGGATGCAAGGCAGGTAAGAGAACAACAATCATTTGCATTCTGAGCACAACCGCAATGTCCTACATAGGCTCTTCTAAAGCACAGACTCAGCTCTGTAATTGGGAACTGCATTAATATCCCTGTGACACCTGCCTTCCCATAGAGTACTCGTGTATCACTGTCCACCAGACACTGGAAAATAACCACCACCATCTTACACCACTGTCAGCAGAAATTCAGATAAAGCTCAAGCAATTTCTTTTCCAGCCAGATGAGAACTCCCGTCTGGTGGAACGCCCTGAAGTGTGCAATGCACAAGTCAGGTTAGTGGCTAGGGATGGAGATCACCACAAGACATTCCAGTTTTGTGGATAGTGCAACTAGAGTTGGACTGCTAGTGCTCCTACCTAGGTGTTCTGTGCTGAACTGCCCTGACTCAAGCTTTTACTACATGTGATGACATTACTAGAACAGAGTGAGAAAGAATCAGCTGCTTACAAATATGTTAGTAAATAATTTTAGAATTGAAAGAAGTTTTTAAATGAATTAAATGACTTTGCATTACAAACCTAATCTGGATGACTTGCTTAATCCATTGTCATCTTAGATCATTAATTTCTATTAGGGATTTTCAAAGGACTGGTATTGTTGCCTGAAATAAATTCCTCTCTAAGTGTATCAAAATCACAGATAAGAGTTTTGTCAGAAATGAAAACACAACATACACAATATTACTTGAACAAATTGAACTTGAAAGCAAACATATCTTAAAAGTATTTTATGTAATTTCTTTTTGAAGCTCACTGTAAATATTCAATACATCATGTAAGTCTACAATCTAGTTAAAGTGATTTATATTACTTAGCAATTCACATGTAGATTTTTTTTTCAAAGGAATTTCAAAACATATAATCCTCCCAATATGTTCATGAACAACATTTAGATCTCATAATGTTCTTAGAAGGCAGTTTAGGATGCTTTTCTCTTCCAATAGAAATATCTTGGGGATGGCAAGCAAATCTGAGAATCAGCAGAGATATACAAGGCACACTATCTGTGGTCTGCATCAGCTCCAGCTCCAGAATCCTTCAGTCACTCCAGTTGTGCACCCCTAGCATAGTTACAACCATTCCTTGTAGCCATTTTTGCTGTTCCAGAATCAAGAACACAGCTATTAAGATTCAGTTTACCTTCAACTATAGCCATGGTGAATTCAAATGTGTCTAAAGTGAATTTTTCTTCTCCATGCAACGAAAAATGTTTCCAAAGGAACGATATTGATCCCTTTGGTTCCCTCACACACACAAAATGTATTTTGGCATGCTCAAAAGTGTCTTCCTTTATTTTGAAAGTTAATCATTCTAAGTCTGTCTCATAGCTAAGGCTATCACAGCTTGCAAATGCAATTTGTATTTGTTTTTTGTTCTTTCTCTTCTGCTGATACAGATAATACCTCAATCGTTTTCTCAGCCAGCACCAACAGAGAGCTGGCTCATTTAAACTGCCTGTGAGTTGCATCCCATTTGGCTTCAAGGTTGGATTTTTCATAGTGTAACACAGGGCAGTCATAGACCAATTTTTGTTACAGAGTTGTATTTCCTTCCAGTTCTATTTTGCATCTGTACATCAACATATCACTTGGATTACTACTAAATGCTTTGAATCCCAGTTACACCTTCATACTTTCTGGGACCATGCTGTACTTTCAGGTGTAAAGTGTAAACTTAATGTTTTACTGCTAGCAATGACATCTGTAAAGCTTATGCCAGACTTGGTAATGAGAAGACTGAGGTAACCAGCCTATTTATATCATGTAAGACCTCATAAAGTTGGCTTTTAGAGAGAAAGCCCCAAGAATAACCAACAGTCTGGTGGAGCACAGAGCAGAAATATAAGAGCTAGGGCAGCACAGAACAAAATGAATGGGAATGCTCAGACTGGATACTTTCTGACACTAATAGCCCAAGGAAACTTGATTCCTTCTTGTCAAGCAGAACTGCTACACATTTTCACATCTGGCCAAACACAGGCAGCAGCTCCAATGAGATAACACAGTATTTTTCAATTCTCCTTTTATCATTTCTAATGATAAAAAAAGTGTAGAAATACTTGCTATACCACACTTTCTTCTAGCTGAAGATAAAAGGAGCAAGTCAAACTTACTCCTTTTGAAAAGGAGGTGAGGGTAGTTGCTGAGTTCTCTTTATAACAGTCATCAATAAATCACCAAAATTACCAACATGGAACTGCCAGGAGTTAGTTGCAAATATTAGACTTTGTCACATGTGTTTACACAATCACTTTGTGGCCCCAGGTCAGACGAGCAATGAAGGGTAAGTTAGATGCTTTGCTGATAATCAGCTTGCATATTCTCTTAGATTCATTTTCCAGCAGATTAAGAGCAGGCTCCAAATCTTCAGTTTCTTTTGAGAAGAGCCAGACTGAACTCCAAATTGTCCCAGTAGTTCCACTGTTTCACTGTTCTTCAATTATGCAAATGTCCTTTCTGTATCTGCTTCCTCAGGCACATGAAAATTATTGTCCCTATAGCAAAACCAAGGCAGTAGTGCTTGACAAAATCCAGGAGTAGTTTTCAGTTAGCAGTTTGAGACAACCAGAGTTAGTCTGTACTTTGTGCAATGTATTGGATTTATCACATATAAATTCTTCATTCTATCCATGGCAAAACCAAAGCAATTGCCCTGCCACATAGTTAATAGTATTCCATTATCTTCTCTGCTGAATCCCAAACTTTCTCAATGCTCCTCACATTCCTATGCTTCATATTAACTTTTCTTCCGAATTTCTGAGTCATACTCACAATGACTGCACCCTGGGCAGCCAAATGAATGACAGATACTCACTGTTTTCACTGTTGAATACCTATTTATGGCTTTTCTGGGTTTTCCAGAAGTCCCTTCCCAGCCGGAGACACACAGGCAGCTCTGCCCACTGTCTTGCTGTTCTGCATATAATCCTTGTTTGGGCACAGGCTAAAATACCAAGAAAACAAACACTTTGTCTTGGATTTGAAGCAGGTCTAGAAACAAGTCTGTCACACCTACATCTACAATGTTGTCACCTTCTAATCACTTGTGATTCTTCCCAACCGGATATAATTACAGGTGTCCATGATGCATGTCTGCTCAAGGCAACACTGAATTTGAACTACAGGAAGTTACTCATTTCCCATTTCTCAAATTGGGTGAGCAGATTCATCCACAAAACTAGTCTTCTAGTCTTTGAAAACCCAGAAATGGGCACAACATTGAGGAATCATCAAAAACAGTTGAAGGAAGTTGAAACAAACACTTCCATGAAATTAAATGGCACTTGGTAGAGTTCTACCTCCTCTACTGGGATTTTTGAACAGATAAAAATGCTATGTGGCATCAATCTCTGTCACTCCATTTATGTGTTAATATCATATCAAGTTTTCTTCACAATCATAAAACTTTTTGCAAAACAAACATTCCTTGTATCAGGAGACACAACTTGCCAAATTGGTGCAATACCTGAAATTTGAACTACAGGGAATAAGTAGCTTTCGATGTGAAATGTTACAGCTACAGCTGAACTTTCTAGGAGGCAGATTATTCCACTTTACAAGGTATTTTTCCCAAGACACATTTGGTCTCAACATATTTCTGCTTGTCAGACCTCTAAATTCATCATTTATTTTTGGCACAAAAACAGGCAAATGGGTTTCCACACACCAAATCATACCCTGCAGTAGAGCTATTAGAGCAAAACAGAGGTTTCTGAACCACAGACATTCCACTAAATCTGTACTTTTCACTGGACTCACCACAGTTCAACCTTCTCAGAGCCAAAACAGACACAGTCATGACACCAGCATGTCTAAAAGTGCAAAGACACAAGTCTAATACAGGGGAGATGAAGGTTCTAGTCTTATTTATGTGACATTAATCAGAGAGATTGTAGTAAAAGCACGATCAAATCTGTTCACTAACCATACAGTTTTTATGGGATGTGTCTTTGATGTTACAGAAGTAGCCTAAACATGAAATAAAACAAACCAACATATGCTGCTCACTTTAAATTGTGATGACAGCTTTAAGTTCCTATGCCAGGCAAATAACTTGAGGATGATGAGTGGCTTATAATACCCACCTACTCTATGCATCAATAATGAGATTTCCTTTGAAATGAAAGAAGGGTCACAAGTCCTGATAAAGCCAGTTCAACCTGGTATTTGAAACTATCTCTAATCCTATCAGGAACAGCACTCATTCCCTTTGTAAACCAACATCTGCTACAGAAGAGAGTGACATTTAAGGAAAGAGCATTTTTTTTTTTTTTAACCATAATTTGTATTTCTGTGCCTTAGCAGTAAAAATGTCAAAGATTTACAGACTGATTTAAGTCAAATACTGTAAGGCATGGGTAAGTTCCTTTCTGGAGAAAAAGAAGGTTGCTTAGAGAATAGTTGAAACTTCTGAAGGGCTTCTCTTCTATGCAAGAATGCTGAGGAAATTTACCAATGATATTGTATAATATCATGCTGATGTTAAGAAGGGACATTTTTTAAAAGTACAGTGTCTGAAGTCCCTGATCTATGAATGAAGCAAACAATTTCCTGGGAGACACTTTAATACCTGCACTGAGACTTAATCCTCAGTGTCTCGCAAGGAAAGTCCACAGTCATGCAGAAACAGGCATCAAGCAGACTGATGTAACAGGACAGAACTACTGTGTTGATCACTGGATACTTTGTCTTCCCTATTACACACTTGATCATCTCATTATTTCACCACCTACTTTGTTCTCTCTCTCCTTCCTCCACTACTTCATCCTCTAAAGGCTGTAACTCTGACACAATTGGACAGACACAGTTGCTGTCCTGAATTTCTCTTGGTGAAGGCTGTGATGCCTGCAGCTCCACAGAATTGGTGACTTGTAAGTGCTTCTGAAAATCTGCCATCTGGCATGGTCACCCTGAATTCCAGGACCTGCATAGCCACTCTCAGCTCAGGTGGCAGCTCCTCCTTCATCCCAAGCAGGTGATCCCTGCTGGACCAGCAGAACAGGCAGTCTGCCATCCCGGAACAGTTTGACTTCAGTTCAACAGCAGACTTTGATTCTTAGAGCATCACCTCCACTCAGCAGTTAAGGCAACTGTTCCCTGTTCCTTCTAAGTCACACTGGCTCATGAAGAGCCATGTAAAACTCAACTATAGGCAACAGCCAGGAGAGAAAACATCAAATCACTGATGGAGTATTTTTCCATTCTCCATAAATTTTAATAGGAAATAACTTTTTGCATTTTTTTTAGTATCACTTTGCCAAAATTAAACAGATAAGATTTAAGAGAACAGTTTTTCTCTCTGAACCTCTAATATGCTCACACCAATCTGTTACTAGAATATTTTAATATCAATTCAAGCCATCAGGATACCAGCCATGCAGTGTAATGCAAATGCTGTAATGCAATGTGTGTGATATAATGCAGAAGCTGTAATGCAGATGTGTGTAATATAATCACTTAATTACAGAATTATAACTCTCATAATGTTTTGCTACAGTAGAAAATGGCACAGCATGCAGACACCTCAATATATAGATTAATTATTTTGTGCTGCCTTCCTTTGCAGCAAAGCACACCCTCTTCTTATTCAAGTACCAGGGCTCTGATTCTCAATGAAAGACACTTGCCTTTCCCACAGCACAAAGTGGGCTGGTTACATCTGCCAAGGTTTTTGCCTTCCCTTTCTCCTGCCACCCTCCAGTCTCCACACAGAACCACACAATGTAATTTATTTTTTTCAAAGGAGCCTTCCCATTTGTTTTGGATCTTTTTGTGAGTGTGAATTTGCAAAAGGACTCAGATCCGCTGCAGCCCAGAAGTTAAGCTAACATGCTACTGCTGAACATGCTTTACACATATCACTGTCTTGTTGTGCAAATAGCCCTTGTTTCATAGAGGTAGAAATCTCCTTTGTCAACACTAGCTTTTTCTGTTTGGATTTATCACAGAATCTGAAAATAATAATCATGTTTCCCTTCTTTGAAGACACCTACCCATTACATAGTTTTTCTCATTCACTTCACCAAGGCAATTACTAACAGTACCCATTCTTCATGGTGGAAAACTGAAGCACAATGGCATTATGACAGTGACCCACTAGCCCAGAACCCCTGTCTGTTCCCCTGTGCTCCAGCAAGTGAGCACACTGTATTGAGACACCAGCACTTCCTTGACACCAGCACCATCTGTTCAGCAATGCTAATTTGTCCTGTCAAGAATGGTTATTAACTGATCGCACTATTTCTCATTAGTCCCTACGTTTTATGCACATCAAACAATAACTCACTTCACAAATAATCCTTCTGATCTCACAATGCAGTGAAAAGTGGGTAAGGTAATCAGAAAATGGCCTCTATACTTGACCACAATAAATAAATCTCCCCGCCTCATTGCTGTTTACTCTTTCAAATTCCAGACTATTTCCTCTGGGAATGAAAGCTAACAGGCCATGACCAATACCTACTTACAGCTTTTCCTTCATTTTCCAATATATGCCATAAAAGTTGTGGTCCTCTTTACCACTCATGGTGTAATTTTCCTTCCATTTTCTGTTTTGTAACTTCAGACTGCTGTAAATCACATTAAAAGGGCTTGCTTTCTAATAGTTTTTTATTGACTAATACATTTTACTTGCCACCTGTTACCTTGGTGGAGATTTCTTCTTCCAGTAATACACTGTATGGGATATAGTCCTCTAAGTACTAGTCAAAAGGAATCACCACATTTAAACAGCAGATTTACTCTACACTCCTCAGGCTTAAAGAAAGAGAAGAAAAAAAGAATGTGTTCCTGCTATGAAAATCTATCAGTGTCTTCTGTTTTACCACTCTGATTCCTTAGTGCAGAAACAGCTACATGATGTATTATCTCAGGCAAGTCATTTAGGCTTGCTGTGCCCGTTTATCTATTTAAAATATGAAACAACTCTCATCTAATACAGAACTGTTTAGTGAGACTTAATGAGCTGCTAGTATGTTTATTACAGAGATTTCTAAGAACCAAGTGGCATAATATTGCTTTCTTTCTGAAAAATGTTTAAAACTTCTTAGGAAGTTTCAATTAGTAAGTAGAAAGAGTTCCAGCTATGAAACCAAACTTGTTCTTATACTCCGGAGAACTTGCTATAATGCTTGTGTTTCTTAATAATACTTCAATTCCAGCACAACGTTTGTTCATCACCACAGGTTATTGGTAATAAGGATTTAAGTGCTGCATGTGAGATCTGGGGAGTTTTCACATGCTTGTCTGTTGAGCAACATTTCCTCACTATATGAGTCATGGGAAGTGTCAGCAGTGTTAACATCTTCGATTTTTTGAGTGCTGGAGTCTTTTCTATGTTAGTCTGTGATGAACATGTGCAAGACAGATGTATCAAAACTGTCCCCATTCACAAAATGAGGTTTCAGGAAGTCTTTTGTATGCTCTGAAACATCTAAAGACTTCTAAACAGTCCCATTAATAACTGGATTTTGTGCTGAATGGTGAGAGTTCTGAAAAGAACAGTGAAAAATAACCACAAACAAAGCTAAAAAAGCCAAGTGATGAAGGAAAGTCTGTGACTAGAGGAGAGTTTCTTAATTCTGTGCCTGGCTGCTACACGCTATTGTACATCCTAGCACACAGCTGGCAGCTCACAGGGCAGCCTGCCCATGGAGCACACAGGTGAGCAGAGAGCATACATACAGCTGGACAGAGTTGGCAGGCAGTGTGCTCGACATTGGCCTTGCCAGATAGCCAGATTTTTGGAGTTGTTCCACAAAAAGCAAAGATTATTGGTCTCCCTTCTCTCCTTTTGCCTTCTTCACCTCAAGACTTCACCTTGGGAGCATGCTGTGATGGGAAATACATTCTCCACACACATCAGAGCTGCCAGCTGTATTAGGAGATGCAGAATAAGTCATGAAGCAGTTACCCAGACGGCACAATGAGCACACAATAGTTGACAAAGACTGCTTCATTTTCTGCAGCTCTCTAAAGGTCACATGCCATACATTATGAAAATGTGATGATAAAAAAAAAACAAAACAGAAATGCCCTGACACTCCTTTGACCTGCATCTCACCATGGACAACAAATCTTTTACATAGAGAAATATGCCGCTGTATTAGGAAAAGGGTTGTCTTACAAGCTATGTGATTCAGAAGTCAGGCTATACCTAGAAATATTGGCACTGTCTTGTTTCTAAGAGAAAAGTGCCAGTGTAGCTTGAGCTGGGCTTTTAAACACATTTAGTCATACCAATCCAAAAGATTACGTCCTTCATCTTAACTCATATCAATTTAGAATGACTCTAAAAGAAAACAGGTTAAAGGCACTGCAATTTCAGGGGTTAGGCAGAGCCTAATAATTTTATTTCCTCTTTTTCAAAGCATGAGCATGAATTACTGAAGCTTGCAAAGCTGCAGGGGGCAGTGAGCAAATATCTACCTATTGGGGAGGGAAGGGAGACCAAAACAGTGAATCTGTTGTGATTTCCTAATGGGACAGGTAGACAAAATTTTATGACCAGAATTCCATAAACTGAACATAAAGTCAACAAATTCATACTTCTTTATGCTTGTTATACATGGACAACCTTTTATAATCACAATCCATCCTTTTAGAAGAGGAAGAAGATTATAAAAGGGCAGAAAAACATCTTTATTTCAAATTAACTCCTCCACCATGCAAAAGAACATTTCATTTGTCTTCTTTGAATGTTTTCTTGAGCCTCTATCTCTGTCACAAATCAAGTATCAAAGCATAGCTTGGGTTTTCCTCATAAGCAGTGAGAACTAATTACATATGAAATAAAGGAACAATGTTATTTCATAACATATATAACTACATAAGAAAGAACATCCCTGAGAAGTCACTGCCAGTGTGGAGAATATTCAACACTAAACTATTGCTTTGGATAAGAAATTTCCATGTCCAGAATCCCAAATCCTGACCCGGACACAGCCAACTGTTGTATTTATCTTGCAAACACTATTCAAGTATAGAGACTTAATGACAATTTTGATATTTCATTGGCAGGAAAAACATCACTCCATGGCTTAGCAGAACTTCTGTTTGCAGTGGTAATGAGCAGCATTAAGAAATACAAAGGATGATTCCAGATGTTTCTCCAAAGTAGCTGAATTTATGAATCTATAAAATCAGATCAGACATCTAACAAGATATATTAGTATGAACATGATGGAAATGGGAAACTTTGTGGCTAAAGAGAAAAACACTACTTCCTCTAGCAGACTGAGATTTTTATTACATGCCTTGATCATGATCTCCAAAGTCAAGAATGGCAAGTAGAAATAAAGGGAGAAAAATGAGCTCACCAAAAAAGAGCCTTTTATTACATCCATGCAGGAACGTTATTAAAGTAAAAGAAACCTGAGGGAACAAGAGCTTTGAGCTCTTCTTTTCTGTACAGTTGATGAAAAGAGAGTATGAAAGGTCAAACAATTGTAATTCTCCTCCCTGAAGTTAGTAATTCTCCCTATTGTCACCATTACTATGTAGTCTACTTAACCAGTGCAGGAGTGCATCTGTTCATGGCTACAGCTAGAAAAAAGGAAATAAAAGGGGGAATGGATGAATTTGTGCCTTCCATTTTCCACTCCCTGAAATGACAACATTCTGAAAGCCAAACCTCATGCCCAGGCCAAACTTCTCTTCAAAAAGCAAATGCTGTGGAAATTCTGAATGGAGGAGGAAGCTCAGTTTCATGATTGCTACATCCAGCTTCACTCTGGTATGGGTGACTGCTCTGAGCTGTTCACCCTTCCTGCAAAGCCAACGCATATATTATCCTTTCGTCTCTACCTACCTTACCATGCTTTGTACAACACTTAGAATATGTAGAAAAAGGTACGAGACATATGACTAAGAAATAAATGGTGGCACTAAAGAACGTAGTTTAGTGGCCATGATGCATCAATATTTGGACTATGGTCCTGTAGATCTCTTCCAACCTTAATAATTCTGTGATTTTATGAATCACCATTCAATAAGAAACTCTGGGGAATTATCTTCATTTCAGCAAGCTAAGATTTTTCACCCAAAGCATCAATCCCACATTAGTAAGAATGAATGGGCATTCATTCATTCAGACCTAAAAGGTTTGATTTCTAAGGCTTTTTGATCATATAAACCAGGTAGGTACACAGGGTTAAAAATAAATATTTAGGTAGATAATGGAGAAAGGCATTTTATTATTTTTAATGAGCTGTATAAAAAAAAATATTTCAGAGTTTAACATTTCAATGTCATGAGCACAGTGCTGAATTTCCTTTATGTGGTAAATGAAACTGTCTAGGCAGCTAGAGAAGAAAACACAGATTTCTTCCTTTCCATATTCATGACAATATTTGTGATAATAATTTGGTTTTGTTTCAGTAACAGGAATGTTAGTGTTTTTCCCTTTCCCCAATGCATTTCTATTTTCACACTTCCCTATCTAACATTAAATATATTGAAAATGGTGCCAAAATATTCAACAACATTGAAAGAGCAGAGAAGAAATAAAATTACAGTCACAGATTTAATTTCATTCCTTTTTCTAAATTAATCAATACTTCATTTTCCACTTCTTACCTAGAGAACTAGCAATGTGCCTCAATGAACTTCTGCTCCAAAATATGAAAATCTAACAATTTTGTGTTGTTTAGCAAATAGATCGTCTTGAAAATGATAACATGATTATTATGAGTGGCATCTATCCCCACAAGAACAAAAGAAATAAAACCAATTAGGTTTTGCACATTGCCCTACCATTAATATGTCTCCAGAATGAGACTCCAGGATTTAACAAGTAATTCGAGCTCATCTTGCCATTTGAAATACAGGGAGATTGTGACTCAGGGTTACTGGCTACGGGTGGCAGAACATGATTCAGGGGGTGTTTCTGCCCTTTCCTGCTCTAACACTCGCACTCTCATCTCTGTGGCTATATAGCAAAGACCATAGTGACACTTGCTGTTGTGTGTCTGAAACAAAATGTGAAAGGAAGCAGAGCCAACTGCCATTGGATATTCATACATTCCCTTGGGGATAAATGCTTTGAGGATTCTGTCCTGCTTGGCAGATCAAGAGATGTACAACATGTAGAGGTAATTATTCTTCTCCAGATCTACCAGTGTAAGCACTGAAACAGAAGCCTTGGCTATTGCAGGAGCTATCTGCCACTTTAGTAAGCTTAGTTGAGTCAGNGCAAGGTATACTCTCTCCCTTTGTCCTCACTTCTCCTGCCTGTCTCTTAAATAACTCTTGTCTCAGTATGTTCTCTACTGCAAAGGGCATTGGGAGGTCTAGGTCTGAATTTATCTCAGGAAGGGGCAAGTGTTTATGCAACCATATTAGCAGCCTGCTTTGACTGGAGATACTACATGGGGTTTAAACCCCTTACAACCTCCCCTCCAACCCACATCTAAACTAGGAGTCACCTGAAACCCCCGTTAAAGGGAAGGTGAATGCTCACTTAGCTGAGAAAATTTATGGGATCCTCATGTCTGATTCCTCCTATAGGCTGTAACAACAGCAACAACAAATCCCAGAAAGGAACACTTTCACCATTTGTCGACTAAGATGACAGACAATTTTCTTCACAGGCAATTTGCTAGATGATTATTTCATAACAGTTTTGTCCTGATTGAGGTGACATGGTTCCTTTCACCTCAGGTGGAATTCACTGCTGTAGTAAAGGCACCTGCAAGTACCTGATCCACCAAGCTGTTAATACAATAGTGTGCAGATCCAGCAAGTTCATACTAGGCAGGCTTAAATTTAAACCGTGCCCCCATCAGAAAACAACACAAGAGAAAATCGTAAGTTTAGTCCTAAATTTCTCAGCATCTTTCAAAGAAGAAATACTTTTACTTTCTTTTTCACGTACTTGCTTATGACCTTTCCACACTTTTTCCCTGTTCTAAGGAGTCAGGAGTACCATTCCCAATCATGTGTTTTTTCATAGGTGACAGAGGAAATAAAGGGCTGCATCTCCTCCTCCACAGTGCATTTCAGCAGTATGTAGTGTCTTATGTGATTCAAATAATGAGCCTTTCTGTTTGCACCTTGCCCTTTTCTGTTATTCCTCTCCTGTTGTCCATAAATCACATCATCTCAGTGTCTCCATTTCACCATTTAACCTATCCATTTAGATTGAAAGTATCTCAAAACCAGGGCTTTCTCTTAGACATACTATTATGTACTATTCTACTTGGGGGTTCTGCAAAAGGGTTCATAGAAGTATTACAAGCCCTCAACTCTTGCTAGCTGTGAAGTAAGCTCCACCTCTGTGTCTTTACAACTCAGTAAGTCAAGCTGTGTGAATAACTTGGTCTGGTTTGTGGGCTGTTTTTTATTTCCCTGCCTAAACAGATACACTGCAAAAATCCCAGCAAAGCATTAACCATGAAAATATTCAGGTACATCTGGGAAAGAAAAGGAAAAGGTTGATAAAACTGTGGGGGAAATTATGGATCTGTTTTGTATCAAAACTTCCAAACTGAAAATAATTTGACTTGATGAATCTTTTAACCGAAGCCTTTTGGCAAACTCAGCATGAATTCACAAATCTTGTTTATCAAATGTAATGTGAATTTACAGGGGAAAAGTTTTGACCTGAGATTATTGATCAATTCTAGCTGTAACAGTAGCATGGATCAATCCCAGTTTTTGAACAAGTAACCAGCTAATATTCTGGTGTTTAATCAGTGCTTACCTTAGCATCAACAGCTGGTACTGAACACAGGGTAGAGTAATCTCTCTGGGAACTTTGTGATATTTTCTTACAGCTAAGCCACAGTTCAATACCCATCCCTGGAGTAAAGAATCTTCTGCTCATCTATAAGAGAGCATTGCTCTCTTTCAAGTTTCTATGTACATTAAATAAAATCCTTTTGGAGAGAGGATGGAGAGTTTCTTTGGAAGCAAAACGAGCAGTTTTGAAGCTTATTGAAGTCAGCATGTGTGTGACAAAGAATTGCAAATTTCAGTCACTGAGTGAGAAGGTTCTAATGTACAATCTCTCTGCCAGCTCTGTAGTCACTCAACCAGGAATTCATTGTGCTTCAAAGGAGTCTAATACACTGAACAACTTTCAGCTAGGACACATGGAAGAATGAAATGGACGCAGGCCATTACAGCTGTGGCACAAATGTTTCCAAAGCAAGAGCAATGTTCCCATTCATACCAGTTAGAGATTTTAAAGTACAAGAAGATGACATATCAAAAGATTAGTTACTGCAAAGAAATGAGGAATTTGGAAGCAGTCTACAATCAGAAGTGTTAAAAAAAGGAGGATCACTAGTAGTATTCTTTCAAAGACCTTCAGAGGAATGAAAAGTGCAATGGCTAAATCTTCTATCCATTGAAAGGAAGGAAAGATAAAATAATTGTCTTGCATACAAGGGTCAAAAATATTATCTTCAAGGCTACTAGAACTAGTAGAGAAAAATTTAATTCCTCCTGAGCAGAAGCTTCTCTCGTATTATCTACAGTTTAAGCCATTTGGCCTGCAAATGAATATACTACTAAGAAACCAAAGCTTTGCTACATTATTAAAGTATTTCAGGTGCGAAAGCTCATATTTGGCCAAAGGTTGGAGCAAGTGCTAGTCCTGAAGTTCTCTGCTAAAGAAACATACCATAGGAGACTTAAATAGCAGCATGCAATAAAAGAGAAAATGATTCTTCACCAAAAAAAAAAAATCCAGCTGCAGATATGGTCAGTTTTCTTTTAGGAAAAGCATAAAAAAATAAACCTTGAGCTTCCTTGGGGGGTTTAGGTGATAACTTCACAAATGCACTCAGAGTCCCAATACAGTTTCTCAAGTCTCTTCAGATGAAGAAGAAATGAAACATAGCAAAAGTAGTAAGCATCAAAACCTTCCATTTAACCATTGTTTTGATCTCACTGCTTTTAACAAAATCCTAAGAATGCCTTTTTGCTATGGTCCAGAGTAGCTGATCTTGACTATTCACTAAATAATCAAGCCTAGTCAGACACAAGAGAATGATTGCATCAAGTCTTAATGCACAGGCACCCCAGCATGCAGCAGTCGAGCCAGATAACCATGTACTGGTAATTGCTGCTCCTGCAAGACTGGAGCATTAGTCATGTGCCGAACACATTTAACTTACTGTAAAGACCAGGAGTAGAAGTGAACTTGATGATGAGAGCTTAAATAATTTGTTTGAGGTCACATTGCAATTCTGTGTCAGCCCTGATATTAAAAGCCAGGAGCTATTAAATTCTCTCTCTTGTTCTCAAACTCTCAGATGAGGGCTAAATCTCCCTACAGGGAGGAATATTTAAACAAAGAAAATGCAGTCTTCTTCATTTGGTTTGGTACAGGCCCTAGAGTAAAACTTTGACACATGTAGTATCACCAGTGCTTCTCCTTGACCTCCTCTGACTGGCAGAAGCACTTACAACTTCTGAAGAGCCATCTGATCAGAACTGCGAATTATAGCTTCCAGGGGTTGGGGGATGGGGAATGAAGTGTGGCTCTACAGCTTCACCCCCTACACCACAGACATTCTAGGGACCTGTGATTGTTAGCAGCTGGTGTTAGATCCACTGGGAAAAAAGGGCTCTTCCCAGTGATTAGATTAGATATAGAATATAGGTCAGCAAATCATAAAATGCTCCAGACATCCACATAATGGCAAGGGGAGGCAGAAGGCTGTGATGCATTTCAGTCTAGTCCTTTATTATTACATTTAGCTGTCAACTCTTCAGGGTGAGTGCTTTAAACATTTTCCCCAACCTATGACTGTTCTATGATTTGCTATTATAATGGTCTTCTTCATAAAAAGAACATGCTAGTATATGATGTCCTCCCTTATCTTCAAAAATTTTCCAATAAATTCTCAGGACCTTAGAAGAACTCCACATCACTGTGCACCCTCAGGATAACCACTTGTCCTGCCTTCTCCAAGCCGTCCCAATATATCCACCACCTACATAAAACATGTTACTTTTAGCACACTTCACAAGCACTGGGGATTCAAAAGAATTAACTTTGGGGCAGATATTTTTCAATGAGAAGGACACCTCAAATGCAGCCCAAGGAAAGGGACGATAGTAAATCCCATCTCAAGCTATTTTTACTCCATACAGTCCAGGAGCACCAGGAGTATCACAAGTAAAGCAAAGACAATCAGAGGGAACAGCACCTGTTTTTGAGTAACTGGCTGTTCTTACAGCCAGATTAAAGAATTAGGAGACCAACATTTCTTATCCTTATTGATCTGAACCTCTACCTCAATGTGAAACCCTTTAGAATAAGCAGTTCTTACTGAACCAGAATACAGATCTGGCCATTTACTGAGCCCCCTATATTACAGTTCAATATAAAATATTGATTATTTATTCTGTTTTCTCAGTATTATGTTCTCAAATGCTTGAGTCTTTTAAATGCAAATGCTTGATGTATGAAAGCATTAATACATAACTGCAAATAAAATTTGTGGTTAAATCAGCTAGAGGAGACAGGACAAGGGGTCAGTCTTAAGCTCCATCGAGGAAAGTTTAGACTTGACATTAGGAAAAGGTTTTTCACTGAAAGAGTGATACAATTTTGGAATGGGCTTCCCACAGAGGTGGTCAAGTCGCCATCTCTGGAGGTGTTCAAGGTTAGTCTGGATGAAGTGTTGAGTAGCATGATCTAGATGTTAGGCTTACTTGGTTGGTTTTAGGTTGGACTAGATGATCTTTAGGTCTTTTCCAGCCTCATCATTACTGTGTAAAAACCTCAATCCTACAGGTTTCAGGACTAAGCTGATCAATGACTGAAAAGGAAGAGGTTTTACTCAGGCTTAGTCACTAGTTCTTATGACATTCATTACCACAATACCTCTTCCTGTTGCATGCAATTACTTTGGAGCTCGTCTTGGTCATATCTATGCAGAACTAAAGAATCTATGCAGAACTAAAGAACTACACCCAGTGATACCAGGTCTCAGTAATACCTGTAGTTTGTTTTCAATGAAGAAGTCTGGATCTGTCCTGTTGGAAACAAACCAGCAGAGTTTGGCTGCCTATTGCAACTCAGACTAGATGGACTCACAGTTTGCTTTTTATATTAATGCTCAGGATCCTACTCAACAGAAACAACTTTTCCCTGCAAATGGGCTTTCTCAGAAATTAGTAGACTCAAGAGTATTCATTAAATAAGCCAATGATAAAGTAATGTTTTTATTAGGTTTTACACGTTCAAATAATAGAAATAAAAGTGGGGTTTACAATAGTATCATCACATTAACTTTCACCTGGTCATTTATTCTGCTATGAAAAGGTGATAAAAAATCCCAGCTGTGCTTGGAGTATGTCTACTTTACTAATAAAAAGTTTGCCTTTGTTCTTTGGATTATTGGTTTTGCTAACAAAAGAGAAAGAGTTGATCAAATAATGTATTGTTCTTTTTACAGCGGAACTTATTCTATTGTTTTCCCACACTGTAGTGACTGAGAAGAAGACCCACAATCTGTCACAATGAGATTTCTTTGGAATTAAGCCACAAAAGATAAAATGAAGCTGACGCTGAGAATTAATTAGTCCAAAGCCATAACTGGTAGGAAGAACAAATACTTTGTATACCTAAAAATACCAGTGCAGTGGCATACTGCAGGGCTCATTTTAGTCCTATTTTTAACAAGCACAGATTGCTGTGTTTAATAATAGCAAATTAGATCTCCAGGAGATAAAATTGTTTAAAATATACAATTCCAGGTCCAAAAAGCTAACCTAAACAGGTTTTTAAAGTTATTAAACTTTTGCTGGCTTTTTAAGGAATTTACTTTAAAATATTTTTCCATTATATGTGTTCATAATTTGCCATAGTCAGTGAGGTTTCTGTGTAACCAACCACCATTACAGCACAGGCAATTTCAATGTCTGAGTCTCCATGGAAGGCAGTTTTCTTGAATCAAAGTGTGAAACAAGAAACAAAAAATTGTTTCTCATGTAGAGAAAAATATGCCTTTTGAAATTAATTCAGAGTTCTATTTAAAATGTTTCAGCTCTCTTTCATAATAGCTCCTTGTGACCAAGTAGATGGCAAGAGTTAAATCTTCTGAGCTTCTTTTTAAAATCTATATCCAATTCTCAAAAATCTATATCCAATTCTAAATACATTAGACCACTGAAGACCTATCTCAGGTTAACCAAAAAGAGGAAGAAAGCCTCATCTGATGAGCAGTTGAGATTTAACTTTCTCTCTTTAAGAATTAGATGAAGCTGGATATAATTTCAAGGGTTTTAGTATTTTCCTTTGCAATAGCAAATAAACAAAACTGTAAGACTGAAATTTGCCCCTCCGCAAGGACCACATATTTACATCCTACAATAACATTCAAAATGGGAAAAAAACACCAAATTAAAGATCATTATGCATCTATATCAGCACACATTAATTCTTCCTGGCAGGACAGAAATCAGGCAAGACACATCATTCCAATACAGTGTGACTTGAGGGACAAAGCACAAGCCCTTGTCATGTCATTACAGACTCCTGAATGGGTTACACTTCTGGCAGAACTTTGGTGGAGAAGCCTGGACACAAGGAGATAAACACTACCCTTCTGCTACCAGAACCCAGTGTCTTCTGGCCACTGCTTCAGCAAGACTGAGTACATGAGAAGAAGCATAACTTTGCCTACAGAAACACAGAAATGCAAAATGGGATAATTCAAGGAACAAAGGTACCAATAGTGAGGTCAGCTGTGTTGGTTGTACATGGGATGGCTGACCATGCTGCCTGTGCTACATGGTCACAGCACTGCTCATCAACCAGGAACCACACAAACATCATTCTGCAGCTTCCAGGGCAGAGCCGGCACTCCTATCTGTGCCACTTGAGCATCAAAGAGGTGATTTTCTACTATAATCTCATCTGAATTGACTTGGAAGATGTCACATACTATTCAGGGTTGTGTGGGATTGTATTGCTCTCAGAAAGAGAACTTTTTAAAAAGGCTTCATGCAGTCTGTATGTGCTGAAGTGTGTCCAAGCACTGGACACACATTCAGATAAAACATCCTTGTTTATTTACTACAGATGAATAAGCAGAAGTAGGGACATGAGTGAATTTAATAATTTTCTAGAAATAATTTTATACAGTGTCTATCAACAAATAAAACTATTTCTTAACTTGAAGGAGAAATGTCAGAAGATTTACTATTTTCCAGAAAGATATATGCACAAAGAATTATCAAAAAAGCATTCTGAATGAAAGCATTCTTCTCTAAGGAATTTAGAGCATATTAAACACCTTAGAACAAAAAAGAAGATGTAAATATTCTGAGAAGGACAGCGAAATGCTAGGGAACCACACATAGGAGTAAAGGAATATGGTCCCTAAAATACTGTCTCTGTAATTGCCATTTTGGCAACACACCTTGAATTTTCTTAAGAAGTCTATTTTCCTAGGAGGAGTATTTTATATTTATATTTATATTTATATTTATATTTATATTTATATTTATATTTATATTTATATTTATATTTATATTATGTTTATGTTTATGTTTAGATTTGTATTTGTATTTATATTTATATTATTGATACAATTTAGTGAGGTAAGAAGTGTATGCTGCCATAAGATGCCCAGAGTGCCTTCCTTATAGCTGTTAACAAAGACACATTAAATATTCTGGCCTTTTTACTGAAGGGAAAAACTATGGCATTCCAATTGCAATGATAATGGTATAGAAATGGAGAAACATTTCAATGATATTTCAATGATTTAAACTTATAGTAAGTATATAACGGGGAAGAAATGTGAGCAAACAGTAAGAAAATGAAGGGAAAGTCCCATATAATCTGACCTTTTCATCCTTTAGTTGTCACCAAAAACATTAATTTTCAGTTCATTAATGTATATTTCATCTGCTAAAGCTGGGCTGTTCCTGAGTTCCAAAATCAGACAACTGCAAAAAACATGGACTCCAAAAACTTACAGTGGCACATTCCAACCACAAACTACAAATCATTATTAATATCCTGAGCCAGCCATTCACAGATTGTGATATTTTAAATCATTTGTCACTTAGAAAATCTTGGTCTTCATAAAGGTTTGCTGGAATGTTTGGTTCATTTGCGGAAAGTCACAAGAACCAAATTCTGACTCTGTATCCCTCAACCTCAAAAGAGGGATGAGGCAGTGGGGGCAGTGACCACAGAGAAAAGCAAGGTAAGCTTTGGCTTTCTGATCTGGTAAATAAAATAAAGTTTTTCATCTACAGATGTCAAACCACTTTACTCTTGTAACTGAGAATAACAGCGCATGCTTGACTCTCCTTGCCCTTTATTCTGTTTGCTGATAGAACTTCACTGAGGTCAGGGTTGCCACTCCATTATGCTACTGCATGCTTAGCATTGGTGGCTGAATATTGCCTCTAAGTTGGAACATCATCTGGAAAAATAAGTAAGAATCTCAAACTTCGGGTGAGATGTCAGCATTCTTGCTCGCCAAGTCTCTCACCAGGCAGCTGCAGAACTGCCTGTGGCAATCAGGCTCTCTAAAGGAACTGATAACCTTTCTGCTCCTGAATGGAACACAACAGTCCTGACATAGTTTTGTCACCTGTGTATAAAAACAGGCACATGTTTCCCTCCCCTTTCCATTTTGATGCTTTATCAAGTTTCTGTGAACACCATCCCCTTCACAATCCTTTTTTCACTAAAAACCATGACTCTCACTCTTCACTCCCATAAAAATTATTTTATTTTGGTCTCACCCTCAGGCAGTGGTTGAACTGGTCAATACCTTTTGATTTTGAGGACAAATCCAGCTGTTATTATAATATTTGTGGACATTTTCTCAGAAAGAATTCACTGCCCATGTGAAAGAGGGAAATAGAGCAAAAAATAGGGTAGAATTGGACTGGATGAAGGAAAAGACAAAGATTGTGAGTCTCCTGTTAGCTAGTTAAATTATTGCACAGTCACACAGGGCTGCTTTATTCAGCAGGATAAGATAAACCTCCACACAAGAGCACTGCAGTCTCCCTTTCCACTACTACCACCTGTCAACCACAACAGCGGTATGAAGCCCTGAGTCGTTTGTGAGCTGACTTTAGCTTCAGCAGCTGTCCCTGTGGCAAGCTGTTATGTGGGAATAAGTTCTGTAGACTTTGTGCTGAAGATGCAGTGCCTTCTTAGAAAAGGCTTCTCTGTAGGAGATTGGAAGATACAGAGAAGAAATATTATCCTTAATAAGAGTTTGGGATGTGCTGATTTTGCTTACCAAAGAAAATTACACAGAAAAGAATGCTCCAGTTGTTTAATGGATTGTTCAAGTGCTCATTAGCATCAAGCAGATTTATTTGAACAGCTAATTATGCCCATATTGTGCTTTCATCACTGGAATTGTTTATGTTAAACTGTCAACGAACCGTTTTCAAATTTTATTGCTGGATGTGTTGAAGTTCCTTTTATGGTGTGAAAACAAAAAAAGAGGATTTCATTTTTCCCCCTTCAGCTTTGTTTTAATGCTATTTAAGATCTTTTCATGAAACTTTTGACAGGAATATTGAGCCATTTTCATCTCCAATGTTAGAAAGAACCAATCATATAGGTCCTCCCATGAAAGTACAGTGCTATTCAAGTTTCTCCGTTCTGCTTCAATTCATCTATTCTATTAGCTGGAAGGCACCAGTGTGTGCACATGTGTGGGAGAAGGTACAGCTTACAAGTGCAACTTCTCTCTACTAGCAGAAGCTGATTTTGAATCTGACAGTCCCTCAACATTCATTTGGCTGTTGCCATTAATATGTTTAGCAAATCAGTCTATTTGCAGCTACAAGTGATTAGAGCCCTACGTAAGATAGGAAATAGACATTTGCGTTAGATAGCAAATTGCTATGCCTAATCAAAACAATCCAACCCATGCCTTTAGGCTACTTTTAATGCAGTTATCTGTTGCTAAAGAAAGCAGTTTGACAATATATGTGTCTTTTCAATTTTCTCTGGCTGTCAGTCAACTTTATGTTCTACATACTGCTCACCCACAGTAAATCAATTTTGCTGGCCTGTATAAATCTGCATTTTCTTCCGAAGCTAATGACTGAGTGATGACAGCACTCAGCACTTGATGTTTAATGACACCAAGTCTTTAAAAATTGGAATAAAAAGTTTATTTTTTAATTGCATCCCCACCCTTTTACCTCCCACAGCAAAGAGTGAAGTTTTAAAGTCATTTCCCAGGATGATTTGCAAGTATCCTTATACAAACCCACTACAAAAAAAAAAAGCCATTTTGGCACAGCCATGCAAAGTAAATAATCCTACATAGAGCCAACATTTCCTAATTCACTACTTCTCTAACTCTAGCTCTGTGCACTCCTATGGAGTGCATTGCATTGCATAACATGGAAAGCAATGACTCTCATTGTGGTCTATAGCTCACAGGCTGTAAGGACTACACAACTCTACCTGCTTACAGTCCACTCACACCACTCAGCCTGAGAATTTAATAGCCTACAGGAGAAAAGGTATTGACCAAACTTTATCCATCAAGCAAGAAAAGAAAGATGAGCTCATCTGTGCTCCCTCCCTGTCTTTCACACATCTAAAACCCCTAAAAAGTGTTTTCCAGTATAAATCTTCAGTTTAAACTCACTCCAGTTTTGGACAGCCGTGCTGGTGAATCTTCACACCCATGCAACTGCCCAGCATCCAGACTTTCAAATCTACTCTGCCAGTTGCTGTGAAAATAGGTACCTTAAAGGAAGGCTTTTCACTTTGGAGCAGAAATCAAATCCTGCTAAAGAAATATGCAAAGCTACACTAGCATTTGATAAAGGACCACGTGGAGATGGGAGTTTTACCATCTTGTATCACGAGCAACAATCTTTACAGCTCTGAGAGAAGAAAGTCTTGCTGGCCACTACAATTGCCAGTACAATTAGTACTGGCAGCAGATATCAGACAGGAGTGCAGCCACACACACAAAAGCTGGTCCGTTACAGCTAGGGGACGCAACTTCAGATCTGCTTAAAGGTCAATTGCAGGAAACTGCTACCCTAAAGGGAAACAAATCAGGTGGTTTCACTCTATGGAGGAGAGCAAGTTGTTAATTTATTAACTGTTGGTTTTGAGACTACACAGACAACACTTGAAAAATGAACTGGGGACGCTGTCTGTGTTTTGCTTTATAATTCTATTTAGCAATACCACACTCACACAGAGCTGCATTGCTAATGGATACACCAAGCAGATCTGACTGCTCTACAAAGTACACATCAACAGTAGGCTATCATTAGCAGTAATGTTATTCCAAAGCATCGTATAGCTGTCAGGCAAATATAACTGCATCTAACATCTACCATGGTTCTATTTGCCTGGCTAAGATGACACCTTTCAACTTGAGGAACATTTGTTTTAGGCATGCGATAAATCGTCTTCAAATATATTTCTTATTTCCTGCTACCTTGTGAGGTAAGAGAGTGGAAAAGAGTTACGTAACAGTCTGTTTTTCATACTTCTGAAACTTTGTTTTTTTTCTGACCTATGAAACATTTCATAGTTTTCAGAGAGAGGGCTTTCAATCATTAGAATAGGAAGAACTAAAAGTTATGCTATGGAGATTCTTCCCTCCTCATTGATAAGTCAGCTGAAACTATTATCACAAGATAACAGTTCTAGAGAGGTACAATGTGATACTTTGGCCAGTGACCTCTTCAACAGGTGAATTATCTTACAGAATACCATAACTATATATATAACTATGAATCATCTTGCTAGAATTGTAGCTGGCTGCAGGACTGTGGGAAAGTAAGCAAGAAACAAAGTACAAGTTTAATGGATTCATCAAAATATGGAAAAATCAACACCATGTTAAAAGCTGAAGAGAACCCTGTGAGGACTTTGGTGATAGAGGAGTATGACAATCAAAAATAAGACCCTCTGGCTGAAATGTAGAATTTCACACATCAAAAGAGGGATTAATATTCAGGCAATGGAATTCAGGCATACCAGGACAGCACATGCAGAAAATTTAATGTAGTACTAGTGTGCATGTCGTCTGCATTTAAAATGAAAATCAAGAGCTATTGAGAAGAATAAAGCTGGTTTAAATGTGCTGTATGGTGAGTAGTAATATGGACATGCTCATGCGTGAGAAAACACAATTTGCCAGCACTCTGTAGGGGATCGCTCTGTATTTAGCTTGTATACTTGCTGATCTAAAAATATTTATTTCTCAGTGGACAGTATTTATTGTTACCCAATGATTTGCAATATGAGAGAAGTAACCCATATCTTATGTTCAGTTGCTCAAATGCTTTGCATGTTGGCTTTGAAATGATAATTCATACAATGTCTTCACTTTCCTAAACCAATCAAAGCATTTAGACTACTTGCTCAATTAGGAGGCAAAGAGTTTTCCAGCTTTTGGAATTCAGTTAAGTTTCTGGACAAATTGCATTACCCTGAATCTTACCAGGTGGTGTAATCCTGGCTAAGCAGAAAGGTCTCCCTCAGTAAAGCTTCAGACCCAATCACGGATCTCAAGCTCCCTTAGCTACATTGGTATTTGGAGTCAGGAATTGCATTTGGCTCCCAAGCCATTGCTGCCATGAAGAAGCTTTCCGTTGCTGGTTAGTACAGAGGACACTATTGTTGGTAGCATATTCCACTTCTAAAAATGAATGTGTTGCAGCTGACCATAAGCAAAACTCCAAAAGCAAACTGCCGTATCAGCAGGTCATCAAAGGCAGTGAGACCACTTACAACAGCACCATCTGGTGTGCCAGTGATTTTATAGCTGTGGTGAGTTCACAGTTTAAAGTTAACACAGAAATTATCACAACATGAAACAATTACATCCTGTCATTTCCACTATTCGATTCCAACTCTTCACAAAGAACAAGTGATGCCATTTGCTTCTTTCCCTGTGATCTCATAGTTGACCACATCTGATTAATTTTGCTTTGTTTTCAAAAGGAGGCTGACTTTATGGTTTTGCCTATAATCAAACTTGGTCTGCCTGAGAAAAGTCAGGAAGCTGCCTGTGCAAATCAGTTTTAATATGTAAAGCAGGTTTTTGATAAAAACCTGGAAAAAAAAATCTGGAAAAGCTGCCTGTCACCTACTTTCATACTTGGCTCCTTCCCAGGGATAACCCTGCTGTCCTTGCACTCTCAGAATATGAAGTACTTTCCTGAAAGGATGTACATCTGAAATGCAGCACATCTTAGTGAACAGGACAAGAGAAAACACTAAGAAAATAATTCTTCAGTTCCCAAGCAGAACAGTGACCTTGGAAAAGTGAGTGCAGTACTTTATTCACCTTACTTGCCATAGTAAACCTCTTTATTTCATAGAAACTAGCCTTCACAAACTTGGACAATAACTTTACTTCTTTCTGGATGAGTGGCTCCAAAGACTGAACTCTCTGAGAATGCTGTTCTTGAAATAAATCTTGAATGCTCTAATTAGAATGGTAGCAGTTACAGAATTCTCTTAAGGGTACTCTGAAGAAACAATTACTGTCTGTATTATGATAACCCTCTAGATGAGATACTACAATTGACAAAAGATTATTAAACAAGTTATTATTCAGTCACTGATTCGCTCAGCCAATAGCTTGTACACACAGTGATGAAGGCTAACATGCCAGCAGCTGAAAGTCTTGCCAGACAGCAGCCAACTTCTTAATACTTTCTAGACAATATGATATGGAAAGAGAAATGGGAATTTCTTTTGTAAATCAATGATAATATCACTATAATTACATCTTCTTAAGATCGTATAAGCTGTGATTAATACACAGCATTGTAAACCTTTTATTTCATTCAGCTAAGAAATTGGCATAGCAAGTCTGAATTTAAGACAATGGGCATTATTTTCCAAAGCAGAGAACCAAGTGAATCCAATTTGTGTTTCTTTATAGCTGTACTCATCAGTCAACTAGAGATGTGACTTCAGGGTAAGCCTATGCTAAAGTCTGAAAAACAAAATCAGGAGGAAAAATTGTCTTCCTAGGCAGCAGGTATTTCAGTGCTCAGGAATACAGAAAAGAACAAATGGAACCATAGTGGAGTGAAAGGTGGCTGAAAGAAACATTAAAAAAATTGCTCTAGCAAGCCAGGGGGTTAAACTAAGTAGTGTATAGCTTCTTGTTCTAGGAGGAATGAGTTACAGGAAAATGATACTGCTCTGGGAGAACGTATATTTGCATCTGTCTTGTTTGTAAATGGATAAATATAAGGATTGAGGACAAGAGATTTTTGGACAGAGTTTTCTCCCATTTGCTGTTCTGTATTCTGACAGTCACCCTATCACAAGTTTCTGTAGATCTTCTGTATTATATTTGGCTAAGACTATACTGGGTATTACTTTACAGCAATTGGTGATAGATCCATTCCTTAGTTCTTCATCAGTTAGTCTGATAGTCTGGATTTCCTGAACATTCCTGTAAAATACAAATCACAAGTGAAAGAAAGAATGCTCCTTACACCCTGGGCCAAGCAGCCATACATGAAAATCTTCCTTCCAATAAAAGACAGTGAGATTCTTGTTTTCCTCACACCATCTCTTGAGGTCTGATTTACAAGTCCTGATCACATTGCTCCTGGTTCCTATGGTTTCCCTACAAGGACATAGCAAAGACCTTTCCTTACAAAGGTCTTTAAGTTGTTGTTGGTACTGTGTTGCAACAAGAAGTCTTCTGGATGTGACACAGAAAGAAACCTTTACCATTAAGTAAATAAACATTACTCACAGCACTTTGTTAGGGAAGGTGTTTTGTCCAATTTCCTTACCTTCTCTGTCTAACTCCCACTGCAGATTAACAAAATAAATATAATCTATTCCTTCTGTCCTTCTTCAATGTTGCTTGTCTTGCTGAAAGCAGTGTTATTTGGGCTAAAATGTTTATTTCTACAGAACTTGGGTTGTATCTACTTGTAAAACATCTTGGCATGAAGAGCATTGCAGGAATGTGAGGATTTCATTATAAGACTACCCATAATGAGTTTGTTCAATTTTTTGTTCAGTTCTTCTCTCTTGGGAAACTCATTTGAATGAATAGTCAGTGAAAATTTGAATTAGTTTTCTATGGTGTAACTGCACTGCATAGTTAATTCTCCTCTGCTATGGGTAATACAAAGTTACTTTCTTAAAAGACAAGGTTTCTAATCAGATTCTTATACCCTGATGACTTTGCAATCCTTTTTCTAATAGAATTGAGGCATGGGCTATGGAGCTAAAATAGAATAGGCTATTAAAACTGTTATCCTTTTGGAAACTTAGAATAACAATACTAAATAATTCTATGATAGAGAAGAACCCACTTAGAAAAATGATGCATTAAGTTGAAGTCACCACTGCTTGCAAAAACCTTCCAGTGAAGGAGAGCAATCCATAAAAGGAAGGTCTGGAAGGTCTTGTATCCAGGAAAACAGATGCTTTTATAATTGTGCAGTAGATTTGCTGACAAATGTNACTTATGAGCAAAGACCAACAGTAATTTTCTGCATTTTTATGTCCTTCAATGTTCATTTGTTTCACTCAAGCCATGTGCTGTATTGGCAAGTCTCCACATGACGGCTAATTTCTACCAACAGACTGTGCTGGATTCTCAAAAAGAGAATACAGAGAGAGCAGCTGTGTATTTCATCTGCTATTGTCAGGTATTATCACATTTCATCATCAAAATACTGTAGTTTATGATCTGCTGTTGTCAGTGCTTCTTCTGCAAGGTAGAGTGGTAGCACAAAGTGAGGGGGTTTTAACACAAAGATCTTCAAATTGCCCCAGTTCTTCTCTGTAGGCTGAAGAAATAAATCTCTCTCTCCAGAGAAATTTCTTTCCTTCAAATAACACCATTTACCTGTTTCAAGTTGAAGGTGTCTATAATATTAAGTTAACAATCCTTGCTGAAATGGCTCAGTGAATATGCACATCCTTGCTGTAGTCACTGATCCCTCCTTGGTTGTCATCTAGAGTTGGGAGAAAAGCCCACAATAATCTTTTCTCCTTACCTTTGTCTTAGTAAATTTAAAAGATGCAGTGAATGCAAGATAAAAATCCCCATGAAAATGTCAAGTATCTTGAACAAATTAAGTGCGTGTGCCTAACAATACACTCCCATACATCAATGCTGGTCTATCACCACCCCTTACTATGGAACTGTTCCTTTCACAGAACTGCTTAGAAATTCACAGCCTGTTTTGGTCCAGTACTGTTAGAAAGCCTCATGGTTATTGAGTGTTTTCCCTTCTCAAGGTTATGTGCTTATAGTGGTGTCAGGCCTGGGGTACTTACTTTCTTAAGCAGAAATTTGGCAGTATGCCCCTTGGTAACTGGGTAACAGCTCCTGGGCAACCATCAGGATTACTTCGATATGTTCAACTGAGCTTTAGTTATTGAAGGAATTTTGCTAGAGGGGCTAATTACAGAGATCCAATACACACTTAATAGAAAAATATTATTTGTTCAGTAATAATTAAGATTGCAGTGCTGGGAGCTAATGCAAAAGAAAATAATGGTTTTCTTTTATATGCAGTCCAGTCTAAACTTCCACACTCTGCAATTTACATAAATCCAGATTAGTCCCTTCTCAAGAGGAACAGCCGACAATGCTCCAAGCACATTCTTTCTGCCTGTGAGTCTTCCCAGCCTGTCAGCTCTATAACTGACACATTCTGGGAAATTTCTCTTGGCTCACTCAAAACTCCTTTCCTTTTGTAGTTCTTTGAGGTTTTAGGCATCTTTGATCTCCTACTTAGCCTTGGGAAGAGTATCCATTGTAGCCTGGA
This sequence comes from Upupa epops, assembly GCA_013397515.1. Lineage (NCBI taxonomy): Eukaryota > Metazoa > Chordata > Aves > Bucerotiformes > Upupidae > Upupa > Upupa epops. The sequence continues at coordinate 43,240 of VZRI01011385.1, forward strand.
TGGAGCCAGCTCATTAGCTTTTCTCCAAGTGATGACCCAGCCATTATTATCTTAACTATTTTGAAGCCGTGTATCTGAAGCTATTCTTACCTGTGTCATTGTTTTACATTTTCTCTTTAGTCCTTTAACAAGCTCTTTAGAGTCTGCTTAGATTTAACTCTCTCCACACAGGCAGGGAGAATTACTGAATCGAACAGTTTAACACGTGTATTCCCGATGACAAAACATGTTTGCTATTTTTTTCCCATCAGCTGTTTTATCTTCCCTCTGCATTGGTGAAATCCGATAGGTAAGTGGAAGTGTTTAATGATTTCCACCACATTGGACTAGGTCTGAGAGCAGACAGACACATGCATATGATCTAGAAGACCTGAGTCAAACCGGGTTTTTTTTTTTTCTTTTCCTTCATGAATGATTAACTTCTGTGGTCTCTCTTGAAATATTGTAAGATTCCTATACAGACATAGTCATATATATAAGTCATCAAAATGCCAACATTTCTCTTAAAGCAGGATCAGGAATTCTAGGGTCTTTTTCTTAGATTCAGTTGTGAAGACTGTGTGCAGCAGTCCTTTCTCAGGCAGCCACTCTCACTGAAAACCCAAGCGGGTCAGCAAGAAAAAGGCACAGGGACACATGTCTGACTGAGGAAGAACAGTAACTTCTGAGTTTTAAAAGGTCTGAGTATGAACTGCCTTCCCTCCATACTGAAAACTCCCACCAAGTCCCCAAAGACAATTTAAGGCAATGTTAAGGTAATCTGGAAAAAAAAGCAAAGTGAAGAGTAGAGTTAACAGAAATACTCAAATCTCTTTATCTACAATACATACTCAGTAGATCTCACAAGCAAATCTGGCAATTGACACTGAGTAGAGATGACTGAATACCTTTTTCATTTACGTTTCATTATTTAAGTAATAACATTACTCTCAGTGCAGGAGAGATTTAGCGCTTATGTACTTTCCACCACACCTCAAGTGAATCTCACCTCTGGGAAAAAGACTGATTGACTCATTGTGAATATTTGCACTCCAAGAAGATAAGCAATTTCTAATCCAAGAGAATGAGTATGGAAAGCCATAATGGCAAAAGGAAAAAAGAACAGATAATTTTATTTAAACCTGTACAGATAGATATTCCCTACTATGTCATGCATTGAGCTGTATGTGGAATACCTACAGAACTGTTGTTCCAAGTGTGAAGCAGGATTCAGTGTTATGTGACAATAATTGCAGAAGCATTCTTATTAACAATTTTAAAAAATATATTAATAGAATCAAAACGAGTTTTAAGCTATTCTTATAGGAAACAAATTTTTAAAGTTTCCTATGTTGCTATGACAGGAGCCATCAGCTTCAAAGGAGGTAGAATTCATTTCTAAAATTTCTGTCCTAATGTCTTTCCTAAAGTTGTATAAACTTAGAGAAGATTTATGAGCTGTTTACTTGGCCCAACTACATGTTGTGAACTCCTGGTTCTCACTTTTCTTGTTTCTCATTCCAGTGATTAGTGCAGGAATGAAAACTCTAACTATTGCTTGTTGTGATGGAGCTGAGATACTGCTGTGGCACAGTAGCTACAAGGTACAAGTAATGTAATGAAATACCTCTGTCATCACCAGATAGGAGATTGAGTCTTCCACATAGGAGATTGAGTCTTCCACTGTCCTCTCTGTTTTAGTTATAGATAACCATGGCTTCATTCCTGCAGAAAAATAAATGGGTGTAATTACATCACTGCTTGTGAAAGGGATTTCCCACTTAGGAGACATGATAGCAATTTTTTGTAATCTTTGTAAGGTATTTTGGGGTCACATGCATTGTTGCTCAGAATAGGTATCAACATTTTCTCTATTAGAATCATATATTAAACATGATTTTACCTTAAATCAAGTTAATTTTGGCAACAGCTTTTTCAAATTTAGAATCAGTTACCTTTCTGTGAAATTTTATACATCTTTTCTTACCTCTGCTTTAATTACACATTGAGGCCCACTGTGGGGAATAGATTACTAATTGTCACATGAGTGGTTGTGACTCCATTGCACCACAATGTTAAAACATTACATCAAGTAAAGTGTGGAACATGGCATGTACTGATTAAGCATGCTCCGTTTGATGACAGTGTCCTTTCCTGTACAGCAGGCTCCAACAGGGGGCTGAGTGATTGGCAAATTACTGTCATCATCATGGTGGCTAGTCATGAAGAAAATGCCTTTCTGATTTCAGTGATTTACTTCTCACTCTGCTCCCAAATGACAGTTTCAGTTTATCAGATCATCTTACTTCTGACATATTTTCTTCCCCCTATGGATTAAGTGTGTTAGTTATGCAACAACTGTCCGAAACTTCTACAGTGGTTGAGTTCAAGATTCAAGATGCTCTCTGGGGTTCAGTAAAGAAGGCAGAACATCGATTTTCCACAGGGAAAAGCTCCAGCAGACTGTCTCTCTTATAAAGATAGCTTCAGAAAAATAGTAATGTATTTCACTGTCTAAGGTAAGGGAAATCACTAGGTTTTTAACTAGAGAACTGCCTCAGAACACTCTAAGCTCATCCCGGGCCTCAGGCCTCTCCAGTAGAACATAAGTACTTTGCAAGCTTCTTTTTTGTCCTAAATAGCTTTTCTGGTCTCAGTGGGGTTCCCCCTACATTTAAACAACATCTCTTCTCAGCAGGGCTTCCATCTAATGTACTATCTTTGTTCTGAGATTTTTATCAGAAATCTATGAGAGGTCAAACTTTGTTAGAGCATGTAATACAATGTCTCACTGATTTCACTGGACACCTAAACAATTTCTTTCAGTATTCCCCCCTGTTTTGGGGCAACTGTAAATTTTGTTCACAAGACTAATTTCCATTTTCAGTTTACTTTACACTATATACATGGTATATAAATACATTTCTGGGTCCAATCAGATGACATAAAACATACTCTCAAAGATTTCCATGGTCCATGACTGAAAAGGAAGAGGGCTAGAATAGTTTATATATGACTTTAAGATATTTCACTTGATAAGAGTGAATCTACTTGTTAAGATTATACCTAAGTATTGTCAGGGTGTTAGTTATATAATGCCCTATAGAAAAGAAAATAGAACAAGAGCAGTACAACTGTTTTTAAAGTGCAAACATTTAAACAGTAGCTTGTTTAGTTTACAGTGTTTTCTTGCCTTCTCGCTTCAGTTTTGGTTCTCCCACATTTAATTAGCTCCCTCCAACTGGATACTACATCACATCATGCTCAATGCATTATCTGCTTCAGATGTTAGCTCTGCCTCTGGCAAACATATACTTGTTTTATTTATGAATAATACTGTTGCAGTTATAGAAGAATGTAGAGTCCCTATGAAACACATTTTTTTTCATAATTGAGAACATAAATTTTAACATGAGGTCAGAAATACACAGTATCTGAATCCCTAGTTTTACCTGACTAAGAGGCTTCAATGTAATGCCTCTGGGAATGAATATTGCAATTTACTTAAACATATCTTCTCCACTTTTTTCTCCAACATGTTGATGGCACAGGCAATTTAACTTACACACAAAAGTTCAAAGAGTAAAGAAGTTTCCTTTGAACACATGTAGAACTTTTTCTGGGTATATTAAGGTATATTGCAAGTGCTTTAAATGAAGATACATGATGAATGTACTAATAAGAGTTTGTTATTTTACTAAATACCAAACAATCATGTTTAACTTGAAAATTTTCATGTTCAAGGAGATCTTACTTCCAACTTATAATATTCTAAAGAAGGCTGTAGGAGAAAATGCTAAAGTAATGTGCCTTTTCTATATCTTGAACAACAGTAAAAATCCTTCCAGACAGAGCTTCTTCCCCTTTTTTTCTTCTACAGAAAGAATACCCATATTTCACCACATTTTGTTCTTAAAGCCTTTCACACCTACCAAGAGTAGTCTGTACAACATGAGGCCTACTTAGGAATACTCAGTATGTCTAGCTAATATCTGTTACAAAGAAACAAAACAAATAGATACTGATTTGGGAAGTGTTGACCTCCAAATATTTCACATGTAGACAAAAATCTATTTCCTGCATTCTGCATTCTGCACATTAGCTCATTTTACAGAAAAGACACAGTTACTTACAGGCATTACCTATTCAAGGAATTTGTCAACGAGCTCATTCTGTTGGATTTACAGAAGGAAGAAGCTGAATTTTTGAGAGACTACTTGATATACCTAACAGGCTGCCAAGTATCAGTGGACAACGCTGACTGACCGAGACAGTGCTCCGGAAGTGCAACTCTACTAACTGAAGGGTGAATCCTTTTAAACTGAGTTTTTCAGCACCCCTGGAGTACATTGACTTAATAGGAGCAGGACGACTGACGGCACTGGACAGACCCAGTTATCTCAGTGTCCTTAGCCAGAGAATGTACATAAAGTAAATATGTCAGAAACATTTTCTTTTACTCTTTACAGATGCTATAGTAGGAATTTTTACAATTTGCTTATGATAAAACTCAGTCCCCATAGTCCATTCTCTGAAATAATGCTTACAACAGTAGCACAAGGTGTTGCAGTGGGATTTATCTAAGCATCTCCACTAATTGACAGAGAGGTGAACATTTGAAAATGGCTTATTCACCTCTTCATCAGCTTTTCTTTGATTAGGATCAAGTTTAGTCACAGTTACTCCAAAGAGTAACACTAGCAGTTGCATCATTGCCACGACAACTCACACCTCGTTTAAAAAGTAATAATAGAAAAAACTGTAGGGACAGAGAGTCAGTTTTTCAACTTGGCCTGTTGTATATAGTTCCATTAACAGAAATTTTGAAACAATACTAGCCCAAACTTTCTGTTCAGTCTTTCATTAAATTCTTCTTTGCAAGTAGAATTCTCAAAATAAAACAATTGAGAAAGCCTTTAAATCTCATAATAATGCCTGAAGATTTTAGGATATGGCCCAGAAAATGGTATCAGTCTATTAATAAGTATCAAGAACATTATTTCACAGCTCTGTTAAGTGATAAATGCTCCCATTATCTGCAAGTCAGAAGGGTGTCAACCTTTTAGTTGTATGGGAACAATAAATCCATCCTCTTCTAATACTGTTATCAGGCAATGATGGTAGTATAATAAATAACAATTATGTCCTTATTCAAAAGTACATATAACATAAACAAAATGTTGTTTAATTACTCATAACAGTATTTCCTTATTTTGCTGTTTTGGGTTTTTTTCAAAGTTCCCTGACCTATTGTCCCTGGTATCCATAAAATACTTATGTGTAATCCTTAAAAAGTGAGATTTATCATCTTTTCTTTGAAGTACAAAGGATCTCAAGCCTGTTTCCTGATGGCTAAGATACATTTTTTTCAAGTCAGTGCACAATTTTGAAGTGTTTCTTTTCTTGTTCACATACCACCAACGTCATTGTACTCCCCACACACTAATTTCCCAGTGCTCACCATCTGTGGGCAGGTGTAGGATGGGATCAGAAGGGACAGAAGATCTTTAAGACTGTACTTTCCTTGATTTGCCTGAGTTGTATTAGTTTGTGAGCTCTCAGTGTCTCATGAACTATCTAACACTGTGCTCAGAATAACTGATGACAATGATATCTCAGATATCTGACAATTATGACTTAAAACAATTTCTATAATACAAAATTAGATTTTTTTCTACGGTGACTAGAAGAAGGAGGGATGGTCATAACTGTTTATACCAGTCCCAATTTCTCTGGAGGTGGGGAGAAGGATCCAAGCCTAGTGCTGCTTGTGCTAGTGGAAGGTGTAAGAGAAGAACATAAGCAAAATGGGCAACTACAGCGATGTTTCAGAAATCACTGTTCTTATGTTATCTGATTGCTGAATTCTTCTGGCCTCTCTGCAGCTGTAGTTCTGTACAAAAGCAGCTAAACTGCAGTGTTATGAGCAAAGGTTTAGCAAATAATAGCTTAGAGCTTATTTCCATCTTGCTATTCCAATCTGCATAATGAAAAGTATATTAGGACCCAGATGCACATCAACTTAGACACACACTCACTCTATAGAAGGGATGAATTTTGATGTCCCAGTTACAGACCTGATCTACAGTTTTGGAAAGTTGATTAAAAGTCTTCCATCCATCAAGTGAACTCTGTCCTGACCTTTTAGGGTTTTTCAGTCCTTATCAAGAAGAATTCCACAATTCATTATTTGAAGACTTTTTCTTCAGCGTCCACTACTTTTATAAAAGGTCTGAGCAAATCTTTTATCCATTGGTGAAAAGAACAGCACAGAAGAAATAATTTCCAGTTCAAAAGTAGTAAATAATCATAATCTCACATTCCCTAAGAACAACTCAGTATATTTTTAGACACTTATTATCTTAGTTCTAAGGAAGCAAAACAGGCTTTTAGCTGTATCCTTGTGCTTAGAAATAGGATCAGGTTTCTCCCAAGTTTTACTTCCCTATTTCTCCTCTACTTTTTATATTTTCTGCTTAGGCTGTAAACTGATCTTGCCAACTGCCAGCTAAAGTGGGACCTCAGTCTTGATCAGGACCATTAATCACAGTACCAGAAAACAAGAAATGCTAGTAAAATATAGAAACACATCTGCCATGGCTGCTCATACAATATAGATTGGAACCTACTAGCAATATCCAGTATTGCAATGGAAGCTTCATTTTCACTTTGTCCCAGAACTTCAGCACCATTATTTTCAGACTATTTGATGTATTTTATACATAAGAGCTCTTTGCATACATGTAATGTGTTTGTTCTTGTTATCTTTTAGTTACAGCTTTTTTCCTTAATGCACATTTACAGACTTTATCAGAATGCAAGTTCATGTCAGTATTCAATAATGTCGTACATTCTTTCCATTTCCAGATGCATATGAAAGTTTTGTGTGCTTTAATACAAATTCATGGAGATGACAGTATGATGACACTAGAGGCATTAGAGCTAAGCCTGTGAATGCAATTACAGTGGGGTGCTGAGTGCATCAAAATAATGCATCATGCTTAGGAGATAAACTGCAAACTTAGATGCTAACACAAACAACAGATCTGGAAAGCTGTAGCTTTCCAGAGCTGCAAAGGAAGGTCTGAATATGATATCCAAAACATATCTGGCTGGGCAACACAACAGCAAAGGAAAATGCAAGGAAGAAAAAGAGAGAATCACAGATGAATAATGATCATTCATTAAGCAGCAAACAGCTATCACAACTCTATACATGACCTTTGAATTCACTTGAAATTACCAAGGGTTGACTAGGATAGTATGAGGTGGTTTCCGAGGTGTTTGGGTTAAAAATACACCTAGAACCTTTAAAGTCCACCCAAGAGCAAGTCTGAATGTACCTGTGGTAGGTAGGAGGACCATTAACCCTTTTAACCTAGCTTTCTCCCACATCCCAATTTTTCCTTTCTCTTCTTTATAAGAACTGTACACAACAGCCCCAAGTTAATTTCCTTGGCCAAATCTTGAAGATGTGCAAGTAATATCTGCACTAGTCACTCATCTGAGCTAGTGGCTAACAGTCTGCACAGGAACTCCCTTGGACTGAAGTCCACTCTGCTTCTCCAGGTTACAGTTCAGACATTGGGCACATCTACTGACTTCTGCTCTTTTCTGGGTTCTTTATATTTTTATCTGCTAACCCCACAGTCTTTCACCCCAGAGATTACAGCAAGGGCTCACATGACCCCAGCACCTCTACATGGCTGAACAGGAATGGTCCTCAAACATAACTTCTTGGTTGCATGAGGATCATAGCATAGAAACATTGGGGATCTGTAGTCATAAGCTTTGTAAAATTCCATTCTTGCAGCACAAGTCAGAAGTTCTTTCATATTCAGTGTTTGATAAATTAGCTCATATGTTTGAACAGCTTTCTGTAATAATATTGTGCTAGCTGTTCCAACCTCCTTTAGATCTGTTACTATGCTACTGAAAAAATAAAAAAAATAAAAAAAATCATTTTTGCTGCTTCTTATGCTGTGGGGAAGGTGAAATAGGATCAGTCTTCTGATTTTGTAACACACTATGTATGGGTATAATAAACTCCATTAATTATTAGAGAAGCTGTTACTAGTTCGAATTCTCTCAACCAGAAAATATTATTTGTTCAATGCAGAACTGAATTTTAATACAATAAAACTGCTTTTGCTCACCATTTTACTAATGGCTGGTGTTTCCGACATGGCAGAAAACAACTGCACATGGGCAAATAGGAGCAAGCCTCCAGTTGCTTAAAATAACAGTCTATGTTAGCATTGGAAAATGAATGGAGCTTTATGAAAAAACAATCTTTATCTGCAGCTGTACCACAGGGCCCTCTGCTGTGCAAATCATGGTAATAATGGAATAAATACAGCAGGCCAGTAAAATTATCCTCCCATTAGTTCTAGGGGTGTAAGCAGCATAACTAATGTGTCAGGTTTTCACTTGTTTCAAATGCTCTTTAGCAGCAAGTGGGCATTATTTACCACTCACTGTGGGTTCCTAACAAGGTCAGACCGATTGCCTAACCTTGTCAGGTGGCAAAGCCATCTGGCTCAGTCTCAGTCTGATCTGATTTCTGTTTCATAAACTGAACTCCACAGTCCGTTGAAAGAGAGACAATAGCCCTTTCAATGGCCTGAGCCCTTTCACCCTTTGTCTCTCTATTTAAACAATATATGTCTCTTTGGCCTTTTGGCAAGAATGCTTGACCTTGTAAACGTGACCATTCACAGGGCTCTGCAGTGCTGGAATGTGCTTTCATAATACTTGAAGGCTTCTTTATATTATCTAAGGCAAATGTTTGTTTATGAAAGTTGAAGTAAAACATTCACATGATCAAAAGAGAAATGAACAGGAACCTCAAATGTGAAGTAAAAAGATTCCTCCTAAGGGGAAAATTATCTCATTTCAGCTACAGTTCTGAATCCAATTAGGACAGATGTAAACACTTCTCACTTAAGTCTGAAATCAGAAAAAAAGAACAAGAATTTTGAAGAAAAATAGACAATTAACATCCTAACTAATTTGCTCTCCTGCATATGTGAAATGCACTGCTGTCAATGGTTATATTAGTCTATTATAGCAGTTGTAGAAAGGACATTTCTGACCTTTCATTCTGCCCTAGGGTACAGTTCCATAGTGCTGCTGAGGCAGCCTAACAACGTACTGCACCTGAAAGGGGCATACCACTTCTTCCCTTCTCCACTACTACCCTCTCATCTGCCTATTCACAGTTCTGTGTCCCTTGGCTTTTTGGAATCTTCACTGAACTGACTTAATTTGTCAGCCAAACAGAAAAGTATTTACGTTTCCTTTATCAGGTTGTTCTGTTTTTCTGCTGCTCATGTGAGTCACTGAACACTAGCCTGACAGGAAGGGAACCAGAAGGGCCAAGCAGTGAGGAGATAAAGCAGTGAGGCTGGTACAGAAATCATGGGGGAAATGTGAAACAAAGCCATGGGGAGCAAGACTTGCAGTCCTGTAAGATGTGGGGAAAGGAGATAGCAGTTGCTACAACTGCATGGAGAAGCCAACATTTCCACCTTCTTCCCAGGGACAAGTTCCCACCACTCACCCAACCTGAGCTTTCCTCCTGCTACAGCAACAGCTTTATGGGATAATCAAAGCAGGTGGCTGGGCTGGGCTGTTTTGCTGCACTGCCAGCAACCAGCAATCTAAAATCATTTGCCCACTTTGTGGTTACAGGCAGTTGCTCTGCTTAGAGCCAGCCATTCAGTAGTTCTGAAATTCAAGAGATTGTCATAATCTTTCTGCTATGAAGAAACATGAGTTGCTGCAGATTTAATTAGTCTTCTCTTTACTCGTGCAGCTTGTACACAATCATACGTTTCCCTACCTCACCACATACTACAATCTCCTGTGTAAACCTATGGGGTTTTTCTTCCACTTTTAAAGATTGCTGTCTGGTCACTGAGTCAATGTGCCATTCTCTTTTTACTCCTCTCCTTTTTTTCACCATTACAGCCAATTAAATGTCTGACCTAGAAGAAAGTACTTAACTACCATTGAGTCTGAATAGCTTCTCACTTTGAATTGCCATTAAGATTCTTAATAAGGCACTGTAGGTAATATTAACCTCAGTCAAAAAGTCTTAAAAGGCATAGGCACTTTTCACTGTCATAAATTACACCAAATAAAATTTCCTTTCTCTCATATGGCTATTTTATGGGATTGGTGTTGTTTAGACTAAGCAGCTGTCTAAATGCTGATTACATACCAATAGTTTAAGCACCAGATGTCCTTCACTTTTGTTAAGATCAAATACATTAAATTTGTTCACAGAAATACAGTCCTGATGTACCTAGCACCACAGATTCAATCTGTGTTAAATGAAACGCTTAGTTCAGAACATGACCAAATTGTGGTCCTGGAACAGCACTTGTGCAGAATTTGGAAGTGACTCTCTCTAATGTTGCTGATTGCCAAGGCTGAGAAAGGAAAATGCAGGAAGATTAAAGGTAATCATGCTCTTTTCACACAACTTCTTCATGATAATTTTTAAACTAATGCTAACTGCTACAGTACCTGCAAGCTTCACAACAGGATCTCTGCCGTATCTGATAGGATAGGAAAAAGCTGTTACAGACCAACTGTAAATCCCAGATTATTTTAGTTTGGTACCCAAATGGAACTGAGATGCTGAAATAATTTTTAAGCTTTCTTTTTATCAAAACTTTCACATTAATAGAATTTGGAAAGGTAAGAATGGTGGACAAAGCAATAAATTAACAAGAGCAATGACTGGTTAGGTTTGCTCATCCAAGCAATGAGCACAGGAAATTCAGCAGGACATGATGATTAAATCATTGTCAGTGATTAGAAGGGAAGAACATCATAACCTTTTGTGAATCAAGAGACAGGTGTCTGATATTCAAGAAGATGATGATTACGTACAAGACTTGGATTTTATAGATGTTTTGAAGAATAAAATTGAGACTGCTACCTTTAAGAAAGAAAGGGACATTAAAATGTGTACAGTGTGTTGTGCTGAGCAGAAACATCCCGCAGAATAGACAAAGTCCTACAAAAAAGATACAAACATGTTTTTTACAGAAAGGCTACAAGCATTCAGTTGATTTTTCTTCCTCAGGATGAAAGCTACTGTGTTTTGAACAAGAAAATACAGTTTACCAGGATACTGACTGAAAGTTTTGAAAGAATAACTCATGACTTCATAGTAGAAAATTAGAGAGAAGCCAAATTCCTACACTGCTGACTGCAAGCTTTTGTGTTCAATACTTAACCGAATACAGCTTTGTACTCTGCCTAGGTCAAATATGGTTTGTGAGTCCGTAGATGCCAATGAAAAACAATGATTTAATAATGAAAGAGTAGTAAAAGGATATGTAATAATGTGCAAGACATAGTATTATAGATAATAAAAGATACGTAATAAAAATAACAGTAAACATTTAGTAATAAAAATGTATCTATTCAATCAACAAGAAAATCAGATCAAAGTATTCCAGTATGCTGTCACATGTGATTTCAAATGAAGCTCCATAGTAAAATTAGGAAAGAAGAGTAAAAGGTCTCATATGTTCAACCTTCTTAAAAGCAGCTGCAGTAAGGGATTTAGATGCAGTTGAGTATTGATTCAATTAAATGTTGCCTTCAAAAATGAAATTAGCTATTAAAAGCCAAGAAATTACCTTTTTGGGGGGGTTATTTTAAGTGGAATATATTATTAGCTATTATAAACCTAGAAAGTCCTTGACAAAGATGTTCTTCTGATGCACTGTCTTGTGCTGCTTCAAAGTAAGATGTGAGGATAGCTGTATATTGTTACAAAATAATTCTCCCCAAAATAGAGTTCTTTAATTTATTTGGTGAATAGGTAGCTAATACCCTGGTGAATGAGGGCTTATAAAATTTCTGAAAGTGCTACTGCTGTAAATACTGTTGTCAATATAAATCTCCTGCATTTGCTTAATGCTATTAATATCTTCTACTAATAGTGTCTGTGGCAGCGAACTCCACAGACATTGCCCCTAGTCTAAGGGGCAATTTTAAAATCTCTTTCTTACAATGGTATTGAATATATATTTGGCCTTGCATTAATTAAAAAAAAATAAATCCTCAATTTACCATTACATCATGTGCCCTAATAAACTATCTGAAGTCTTACGATCTGCTGAACAGATGCAGCCTACAACATCAAAGATTGACTACAGAGCCACTTCAATCTGTTTCTCTGTGGGCATCTTTAAGTTTCTTTTATACTAACTCCTATACTAACTCCTATTGGAAAAGAGGTTTAAAGAAGCAGTGAGCACTGACAGAATAATTATGTGGCTCTTCCTGTCCTGATGTGCTCAATTGAAATAAAACACATCACTTCAGGAATGGAGCTGCTTTTCATAACCACAAAGTCTGATGGAGCTGCCATGAAGGAGGTAATTGCAGACAGACTTACATGCTCCCTTATGAGTTCCTATTGATCTCAGAGGAAATTATGAAATGTATATCCTAACTCTGTGGATGTGAGAAGGTGGTGAACTGGTGTTCAGACCACAAATATCTAGTAAGAACATAATAAATGGTGTGTGGTTCATCTATAGAGTTATATCACCTTTTGTTTTTAATTAGAAGTCTCATTATGGTGACAGAGTTTGTGGTTTCTGTAAGAAACATTCAGGGCTGATTGTAATCTATTGATCCAACAACCTGCTACTCCAAAGCTTCTTGGGTTAAATTCTTCCCTGGCTTTTACCTACTCCACTCAATGCCAGAAATTTCTACAGGACTGATGACATTTGCAAATCAAAATACAACCAGGGTCCTTCTGGTTTTGCTCTGATATAAGTGTAAATTGCTTGAGACATAATGACTGAGAGTTCAGCATGGACAGCTATCATTCTTTTTTCTTCTTCTTCCCATAAAGTAACTTGTTGATTTTCAGGTTCACCTAAGTACTGAGATACGATTACAGAGTAGTTCAGATTGAAGGAGACCTCTGTCGGCCATCTATCACAACCCTCTGAGACATGAGTCATAGCTGAGGTGATTTCAATTTCTGTGGAGAACTGGAATGCCCTGGTAGAACTTTGTATTCTGCTTCATGCCTACTAATTAATTATGATTCTAATTAACATATAGAAAAGTGTAGCAAAGGTAATTTTGTAAGTTTCTCATTTCTGAGTTCTACAAATGGTTGTATTTTATAATAATTTGGGCAATTGAAGGTTTTGAAAATAGACAAGTTAAAATATAGAATAAACTAGGGAATCTTCAGAAGTGCCAAGAGGCTATGACATGTTGTGTGTCACATGCATATGCTCCTCAAAATGGTTTTTTTTAGTACATTAGATGCCTCAAATATTCTTAATGCTTCCCTTCTTCTGTTTGTTGGGGTTTTGTATCATACACAGGCATTAGTCAGCATTTTTCACAGTAAAAGACACCTATATCTCACATGTCCCTTCAAATCTATTTTTTGTCAGTTCCCATCATTTGATTGGGGAAAAAAAAATCCCAGGTAGAAGTAACATCTCAAAATCCTTGCTAGATTATTATTAATTTTTAAAGAGGACTACTTAATTGTGTCTTCACCAATTTACAATAGTTATTTGCTACAGTAATCAAACAGCTCCTAAAGCAATTTGAAGCATCATACTCCTTTAAGAACATACTTGGTTTGCAACATTGTCTTTATAAATAATATGCATTAGGTTGGAACATTATCCTCATTAGCCTAGGGGACTGTTGAAAAGCAGTAGTTATATGAAAAATTGAATTTCAGCATTTCAGGTCCTATTATGCTAGGTAATTAAACGAGAACTTCTGCTAATTGTACTGCATCAAAGGCTGACAACGGCGAGGAAGAAATGGCATGTTCCATTCATTAAGCAAGGATAACATGCTTGTTATGACCAAATAATCCATCATGATCAGAGAACGATTCGAAAATTGTTTATCAGGATTCCAAGTTAACGAGACTTGGCGCTTTCACAACGCTCGGGACCAGCAAAAGCGCTGGGAAAACCGCAAACCACCAGCTGCTGCTTCGGCTGCTGCCGCTGCTCCCCACGGTGCGAAGCGCGAGGTGGCACTGCTCGCCCTGCAAAGCCACTGCTCGTAGTGCACAGCCATCGCTCGCTCGCGACACTGTGGAGTGCCGGACTGGGACCTCCCTCCTGCCGCCGCCATTCAAACCCTCACCATAAAAACTACTCAAAGGAGCTTTGGGTTTAGACTTAATACATACTTCTCTGAACAAGTGCTCAGTTGTTGTCACTTAAGTCATGACTGATGAGAATTGAGGTCCCCAACACAAGGAGGGCATTAACCTTCTGGACTTAAACCCTGAGGAGACCACAAAAATTAGCAGAGGATTGGAACACCTATGAGGACAGGCTGCAAGAGTTGGGCTTGTTCAGCCTGGGTAAAAGAAGTCTCCAGGGAGACCTTACTGCAGTTTTTCAGTGTTAAATGAAGCATGCAGGAAAGATAGGGAAAGATTTTTTAGCAAGGCCTGTTGTGATAGGACAAGGGGTAATGGTTTTAAACTACAGGAGGGTATGTTCAGAAGAGATATTAACATGAAACCTCTTACAATGAGGGTGGTGAAACACTGGAACGTATTGCCTAGGTGGTGGCAGTAGCCTGGAGATGAGGGGCTGGATGAGGCTCAGAGCAACCTGTTCCAAGTTGCAGATGTCTAGGCTAACTGCAAGGGGGTTGGACTAGATGATATTTAAAGGTCCCTTCCAACCCAATGCATTCTATTATTTGCTATGATTTTATGATTTGCATGTGCAGGCACAACAGATCACATGTGTCAAATGCAGCTTTGGAGTCTAACAACCGCTACCACATAATTGTATGGTTAACTCCTGGATTAGCCCTTTGTCCTGGGCACATCACTCTGCAGTCACTGCCCTTTCTGGTAATAAAATTGCCACAGATGAGCCCTCAGTGTTCCACAGCCTTAGCTTCAAGCAAATCAAAACATGAAGCAGCAAAATGAGAAACACCTTTGAAATATGTTGTATCTGACAGAACTTTCTTTTCTTAAGTTAGTAGGTATTTACTGAAATGACAGGAAATATACTAGACTCACTCATGTGATACATATTTAAAGCTTATCAAGATAGCTTTATTTTACATCATGTGTACAAATGTAAGAGGAAGAATAAGAGGGATAAGAAATGCTTGTGGATGACTTGTTACAAAGGTTATTCATGTATGTAAATGCTACAAAATGCAAACACAGAAAAACCTACATAAAATGTGGGAATTACTGGTTTATAGACTTCTACTACAACAGAATCTAGAGATCATAATCATGGCCCATCCCAAGTGTGCAATACTTGGATAAAACACAAAACAAAGAGAAGAAACCTTGTGGGTGAAAGAAATGCTGCTGGGCATTTCAGTGTTTGCTATATGAAAACAAATACTGAGTCTTGCCTCTGTTCAAATTCTGCTCACATTGGCCTTCCACAAATTATTAAGTTATATCTACACTTTATGTCTCCAGAAGCTAACAGTCACAAATGTTACTGGCATATTTACTGTAAGTTTGGACATGTCAAAAATTTGAGTTATCACAGCTTTAGAATGAAAAAAAATGAGGAACTCGACATCAGTATTTATGTATAAATGCACCTAGCTAATGATTTTGCTAAAGTTCATGTGTCAGGTGAGGGCTTTGCAACCAGAAATTAAAAGGTTGAAAAGATTCACAGATCCCTACATGTTTTTTATCAAATACCCCACTTTAATGACACACCCTTTATCTTGTGAAAATTTCCCTAGCTTACTAAACTGTTTGTGAATAAAATTAGACAACAAATATCCAAACCAAAGTTAGCCATCTGGCAGTTTATCAACACTGTCAGTAAAATCTACCTCCTTGTGGTATCAGTGTTGGATGGTAGGGCAGAAGGCCACATACTTAATCCTCTCAGTATCAGTGATTTGAGTATCTACTGGCTCTTTTGTATACTCAGTTGCATTTTAAGAAGTAGTCTCCTGATCTTCATATCAAATACTGAATACAAATTTCTGATCTGTGCAGTAGATCCATGTGTGTACATTGCTTACAGTCATGTGGGTAGTAATTAGGAAACATCAGTGACCAGGTGAGCTCGTTCCTTTTGTAAATAATGGTATCTTAAGATCCCAAGACCCCACTAAAAACGTTTGTCAGCTGCAAGGATGACAATGACAGGCATTACGGTGGAGAAGTACATTTCAGACATAAGTCCATGCCAGGCTGTCTGCACACATCACAAACAAGTAACTGTAGGAGATACAAGTTATTTCTCTCTCTCAAGGATAAATGCAGGCACTGAAGTATAATAAAATACCTTTAAATAGCAATACTCCTAACTGCAAGACAAAGCATAGAGGACAGAAGAGAGATGATAATGTTCCTACATACAAGGAGGGGAAAAAAAATTGAATGCTGAACATTTTTTCACTCTCTTCCTTCAGATATCTGGCAGAATACAGCGTGCACAGCTCTCCCTTGCTTTCCATTGGAATCTTGTACATATGGAACAATACAGAATGCAGCTTGCAGTGTCCACAATCACATTCCAAGGACTTGAAGTTCTCATATTTATGAAAAGTAAAATTCTAAATAATTACAAATAAGTAAACAGAGAGACTTACAATAAATGAGAGATCTGGTAATTCACCCAGTCCTAGCAATTTTAAGGAACAGTAAAATACATAGGTGGCTTTTTTTTCCTCTATGTATCCATGTATGTGATAGAACTACTTGGTGTCATTATCCCATTATACACATAACAAGACTAAGGGATGTGGAGGTGACTTACTTAAGGTCACCCTGAAAGACAGAGTCATTTGTATGATATAGTGTCAAGATAACAATATATGGCAAGCTAAAGCTGAGAGCAAGTTAAATGGGCCTTTGAGTTGTAGATATAGTCAGTGCTAAATGATCACATACAAACCCACTCACATGTATCAAGGACAATCTATGTTTTCAGCTAAGTTAGAAAGTAGTGGTCAAAGGCCAGTTTTCATTACAGAATGGTTAAAATCAAGATTACTGATCTATTATAATCCCTTGTGTTGTGAGTACTCAACTGGCAACATCACAATCTCAGCATGTCTTCTAAGGTTCTATCTGGTTATTCCTTCTGACAGACACACTTCTGCATCCAGTCCAGTGATAGGTTTTGGTGTTTTGGTTTTTTTTAAGAGTAATTTTTTTTTTTTCTTAAAACCCCCATATTTTCACACTAAGAAAGAAAAAGGAATGAAATCTTGTACTTCAACTGTTTTCCATTTTATGGTGAACGTTACACATCCCCATGCTCAATATAAGACAAACTCTCTAGCTTTTTCATCCTCTAACAAAAAAAACCAATTTGAATAGCTGTAAACCTCATGTAGCACTCACATACACAATATGCTACTTCTCAAAATATTTATTCACACTTTTACCAGAGAAACACTGGTGATATACATTCACTATTAAAAACATCTACGCTGTCGTTATGGCTGCATTGACAAAACAAATATTGTACAAAATACCTTGATGTCATGAGCTCTGCCATCAACTCCCATCTGCACATGGCACTTTTGGAAGTTTTAGGAAGCCAACTGACCCTAAGGAGTCAACTGTGTCCCACTGTCACTCTATTTTGGCACATGCCCCCTTACTCTTACTGCAGGGAATATGCTACATGTACAACTGAAAGTTTCAGTTTTACCTATTACAAATTTGCTTTGAAAATGCTCACCTAAAGAAACCATGGCTTCTATTGAAAATTCTGGTGCTGAAACACTGTACCTACAATGACAAGGAATCCCATTCCAAAGGAATAAGTATAGCTGTAGCAAAATCTATTCTGTCCAGACTCCTTTACTATATTTATCACCTTGTTGCATGACTTCAACTTTTCAACTCCATAAAGGTCTCTGCCAATGGGTTCTACATGCCACTTCCAGAACTTTTTCAGTGCATGTTATGCAAATAGCAAACACACTCCAGTTCAAATTTGATGAACAGGACATGTCTTACATGGCAGCATTTCCAAATAATCTCATGTTTCGTCTAATTTACATAATACTACATTTTTTCTCATAATCCAAAGAAGACAAGTATATTTAGTTTCTGAATGAAAATAAAATTGGGTTCTGGTCCCCTAGAAGTTGCCTTGGAATGAAATACCATTTGTTTTCACTGTATCTGCTTTCTCTTATAAATCAAAGTGTAGACATACATTATCTACCAATTCAGATGCAGGACATAAACACTTGTCAGCTGCTGGGTTTTTTACTCTTGGCTGTTGGATTCTTATATGTAAGCTCATTTAACAAGTATTTGTAGTGTTTAGCAGAATTTACAATCAAGCAGAAGAGACTAAAGCTGTCACATTTTTGAATGAGTTTTTCACTATAAAATGCTTCTTTACATTCTTCTGAGAAAAATTACATTAAAATTACATCCATGTGGTACCCTCTTCCTGCTTTCTCCATATTTGAATAAGCTGCTACTGACAAAAAAATCATGTCAGCCATGACAGTACAAAGCATACCCCCAACAAAGTTCTCAGCAGTTCCTCCTCAGAAATCTAAGGTAGTCTTACTTCACCTGGCATATCAAACTTGAAATAATGCCTTGCAAGAGCAGCAGGCTTTTTAGAAGCAAGAAAAAAACCAGTTTGTTTTATTTAGAGTAGCATTTAATGATAAGCTTTGACACGTGGTTGAGTAACCAGCCACAGATGGGCAGAAGCTTACTAAGTCTGGCTGATCAGCCACCTGTATTTGCCTAAAGGATCAGAGCTTAATCAATCAGCATGAAAGCAGCAGGTTGTAAAAGTCGTCCCCATGTTCAGGTATTGTTTTGCTCTGAGGTAGAAGGTTTGTTTCCCTGCTCAGGTGATTCCTACACCCAGTACTTAAGACCAAAATACTTGAAATACTGAACACTCACCAGCCAGCTCTGTGCTTGCTGTAGGGCACAGAAGCACTCTGTTTACTGTTAGACCACCATGTTTGTTTGTGCCAGAAGCTTTCCCTTGTACCTAGGTTAAAAACATCCTTTTAAATTAATAGGAATAAAAGTATGAAATAAAATATATGAAATAAAATATAGAAATACTGTTTAAAAGATGGGACTATTGAAAAGTACAGAACATGAATCGAGACGATAAGGCAGCAACAGGGATGGTGCTGGGTGAAATCCAGGTGGGCAAAGCTGTTTGCTTAATAGACGGCCAGCACTGGGCTGCCCTCTCCTTGGAGAGAAGCAGAGGATCACAATAAATCCCTGTGTTTTGGTAAGGCTCATGCGGCTTTCTGGTTTTGGTTTGCAGAGGTTAAGCAAGTAGCATCAGCACAGGGAAGCAGTTGGGGTTTGTGATGTCCCCTCGTGTGGCCCCTGTGCTCCCTGGGCGGCTCTTTTCCTGCTCCTTACCCCTCTTCACTCCTCCCCCTCCATATCCTGACATTCCCGAAGGGGCGTCTCACCTCAGCAGCCTCCTCCCGCTGCCGCTATCGGTTGGAGGGTGAGGATACCGGTACTGGAGGTCGGGGTCTCTCAGCTCTGAGGGGTCCCTCAACTCCCTCCTTCGCCGTGTAGCGCTCAGCCCCTCCCCGCACACGGGAAAGTCCGCAGCTCCAGATAAAGGAGCGGGACTGGGGCTGAGTGGAGCAGGCACAGCCGGAGGCACCCGTGCACCTTCCTTCTCCCCTCTGCGCTCCTGCTTGAAAAGTTTTGTCCAGGGACCCCCCACCACTCTCTGCTCGCTCTGTCAGCCTTCCCCCTCCGCGCTGAGGGTGAGCGAGTGGGGTTGAGGGCGGGAGCCCGCGGCGGGGCTGAGCTGCGGAGCGCAGCCATGGCGCGGAGCTAACGGTGGCGGCAGAGAGCCCCGGAGCCGGCCCGGGACGCGGCCCCGTCTCCCCGGCATGGCGGGGGCTGCGGGGGGCGACGGGTCGCGGAGCCCGGTGTTCGGGGTGCTGCTAGCAGCGCTGCTTTGCGGAGGTGAG
>VZRI01011385.1:68579-127066 GCA_013397515.1 Upupa epops
TTTTTAGGAGGGCACTTTTAACATCTTTATCATAAATGAATTGATGTCTTCTACCAGGGTGCCTTGTTTTGATGCTTTGAGTTGTATGTTCCTGTTTTTAAGATCAGGAAACACAAACCTGCTATGATGGGATACTTCAAGTAAATAATTAATCTTTTCAATACCATGAAGGAACTGCTGGGCCCCAAAATATAGGAAAGCTTTGAAGTCAAATATGGATGTAAACGGGTGTATGTGAGCTTGGTTAATTATGAAGAAAGACTTTGAAAGAAGTTTATGATAGTAAAATCCCTTTAATAGCCTTAGCACTCTTAAAACTTGGCTTCTCTGTGCAGGAAGAGGATGTTTTAGGTGAAGAAAAGGCAAGATGCTATAGGATACTGGTGCAACAGAGGGGTTGGTCCCCTGGATTCTATTTGTTAACTGCAGTGAATGTTGAAATATATACAGCAATGCATCTAATGTTGTGTCCTTTCTGTAACTGCTGTATTTTTCTGCTTAATAAAGCTTTTCAACTGAATAGTTCTTAATTTGAAAATATTTGTGAAACTTGGTCTAATTTGCTAACCAATTTATTTTTTAAATTGTGCTTGCATATAAAATTTACTTAGAGAGTTTAATATTTTTTGACAAGTTAACTGCTTCACATAAAATTATCGTTTTGGCTTCCAGTAAATGGAGTCATACAAAGGGATGATACTGCAGATAATCTGGGGAGCACATCATTGCTATTTGTTTGTAATATTGTTCAGCTATTACAAAAAATAAGCCATCTTGTTCTGTAATGACAAGGTTGGTCATTACCAATGATTTTTCAAAAGCATTTTACATTATAAAACAGGGGTTTTTTTCTTGTGGGTGAGAATGAAAAATCTCAAAATGTTAGTTTCTGCCCTTGTGGAATTCCCTTTTCCTAACCAGTTGTATTGCCTGAGAGTGCATCCTTTACCGGTGTGAGCCAATGTAAATTGATGCTGCCAAGTTTCTGCCCTCTCCCAAATGGAGAAACCTCCTTTTTGTGCCAACTCTGATACGCCAACTCTGTAAGCTGCTTGAGGGAGGTACAGAACATGAAATACTTCTTGTTGTTGGTTTGAATTTTTATTTTTTTTTCCAACGGGGTTATGTTTCTATCACATTGGGATCAACTTACTGCTGGTATAAGCAAAAAAGAGGACTGAGCCAGTGGGGTAGGGACAGCTTGAACAAGTCCAGTGCAGGGGTATGGCTTTAATTTGTTCGTGGGACATTGTAGTGATAGTAGTTGCTTATATTACATATGTAATGCACCATAATAAACACTGGAAGGCTAGAGAACAGGAAAGGTAATTGGTGAATGATGCAGCTTTGATTTCTTGTTTTAATGTTTATGATTGTTTTTCTCATTTTGCTGAGTCTGTGTCATATTGAACAAATAAAATTGAGGTTTAATGTATCACCTTTTCACCACGCAGGCAGATTGCACTCTTAGCTGCTTAAGATAAAACTGTTTTCTTGAACTTGAGCAAAACTTCCAACCACAACAAAACAAAAAAGCTCCAAACCCCAAAATTCTTGTGCTATTATTTCAAATAGGACTGCTTCTTATTAGAACTGCCATTAAAGAGTTTGGCTTCAGTTTCTTTTAAATTCCTCAACCATTAACTGTTTCAGCTGAAACATTTCATGCCAAGTATCTGCCTCAGATTGAATATATTTTTTTCTTTTCCAAAACTTCAGCCAAGACTCTAGTGGTTTGCATGGACAGAGTTGGGGGNTTAGAAATAGCTGCTGACCTCTTTGAGCAGTGCTGATACCCTGATGAAACTTGCCAGGAGGAGACTTGTGAGGTTGCTGAGAAAACAGCCCATGGTTGATTTGATGGCACATCAAGTTAGCAGCATTTGAAAGAATGAAATTACTTAAGACAAGGAAAGTCTCGATGTGTCCTTACAGCTAAATTCTATAAAAACTGCTCATGTACTGGGCATGTGCCATATCAGGGTGAGCTCTGCTTTCCTTGCACTTACAGATCTTTGCTATAGGTCTGGGCTGGGCTAAGTGTAAGAGCTATGGGTAGGGACAGTGTCTGTCTTTGTGGTCTCTCTGCTCTATCCTCTTTTCTAGCTGCAAGGAAGATTTTGGAAGAGGCGATTACCTAATTCTAATAAAGAAGGGACAAAGCTGGAACTTAAGGTGAACAGTGAAATGTGCACAAGAATGGTGCAGGAAGATGTGGTCTGAATGTTGGTTGATATGGACAGGGGCCAGACTGGGGATAAATAGGAGGGAGAGTCAGGCTTCCTGCGTAAGAAGGAAGATGACTAATTGGAGAAAGAATGATGAAGGTGGTGTGGAGGAGAAAGTAGGGATTGAGGGTTTTTGAGAAATACAGGAACTGAAAAAAGCACTGGGGAATGATTAAGGTTGTATAAGGGAACATCTTGGGTTGTTAGGGCTAGATCTGGAGTGACAAAGATGAGCACAAATGTATTGGGGTGTATATATAGGGATTTCTGTGTTGATGGCAAAAAGGATTCAGGCATGAAGAAAATGGGCATATAGTACATAGCTGCTGGAGTATGGGTGATTTTGTTTGGAGCCTGGGGTGGAGAATGTATTACTGTAGGTATGGATGTATTAATATAGAGGAGAAATACACATAGTATTGTCACATCTGCTGATCCAATGCCCTTTAACCAGGTAGAACCATCTTGCTACTGGTGTTTGCTATGCACTTATCCATCGCTTCCTGTGTTGGTTGTGTGCATATACTAGTGGAGAAAGTAACTACACTTTTTACATCTTCATTCTTTTAAACCTAGTTCACTTGATGTGTTTTTAATTTCCAATTTCATATCTCTGTGAAAGACATAATGGTTCTTTCTGCCCTGTAGAATCAAATGACCTGTCACACTGCTGGTATGGAATAAGAAGTAGCAAATGCAATAAATAGGTACTGTGAAGAAGGTAATTTAGTATTGACTTCTCAGTACCTCTTAATTGTTGCTGGTCAAAACATCAGGGAAGAGAGATTAAATTTGGTTGCCCTGTAGTAGGGTGGACACTTGCCTGTGGATAGTAGCCTGAAAGCTCATAAAGGTTACAGTTTTCCAACAGATTTATGTAACTTAGAGGAAGGATTTATACTATACTTTTATGATGCTTCCTAGTAACTTTGGGTTGCCATTACTCAGATCAAGATTTTTAGTCATACACTTTAATTTAGAATTCCTTTTTATGACAAACCTTTTGGTGCTAATTGCTAAAGGGAGCGCAGATGCCTAACATGAGCAAAGCCGGTGCCTCTTGGCCAAGCGGATGTGACATTACATGAGGTGGTCTTGACTGGGTCTTTTGTATCTGTCCTGGTACATCTTCATTGTGTATCTTCAACCCTTCATCTTTTAGATGACAAGGTTTACTAGTAAAAAAATAGTGTTTTGTTTGTCAGAGTGAGTAGTGGTTGTACTTTCCATCTTTTATACGTGTCCAAAAAGACAGTCTTTTATAAGAGATGCTGTTGAGCTCTTACTCTTTTAAATGCCTTTGTGCTTCTATTATTCTTAATCATCCCATTGACAGTTTTAGAAGGAAATCTATTAAAAGAATTTAAGAAAAGGGAATTATCTTCCCATACATTTGTTTAGCATGCTTCTTGTCATTCCATCTCAGCAAGAAAAGGGTGGTTGTTTGGCTTTTTTAAGTAGGAAGAACAAGAAATTTTAAGCAGGGCTCCCTGTTTTCTTTAGTTTTTTTCTGCAGCTCTATGTGCAGATGTGAATGCTTTAGGTGACCTCTCAATCTGTTCATCTGTAAAATGGCAATGACTAAGCACTTGCTTACCTTTTTGTTGTTATAATGTGGGTAGAAAAATACTTCTTTGGCGTTTTACTGCAAGTTCTTTCTACAGTAATATCTGCAACTGATTAGAATGTGGGTTAGTACAGTTTCATTCTTACCCAGGGAAAATCACTCTGGTACAAGACCAGTGTTGTGTGGTGATGCTCAGCAATTCACTGAACATGCTTGTGGGCCACATTTTTGTACTGATTCCATAATCTAATGTGTTTTGCTTTGGAACATTAGCAAACTAATAGGAGGAATTTTTTGAATTGTGTGGCATAATGGCATTAGTATATTTTCTTTCTCCATTTGGAGTGTCACAATCAGTCTGGATGTGAAAGGAGGGTGTTGACTGGTCTTGAAAGACAAATGGTAGCCTGGAAACATCTGCAGTGCAATGTCCATCTGGAAGGTTTATTACATTATACACTTACTCAAAAATCATCAGTTCATGATGTTGCCTTGACTATTTCACATATTAAAGTTGGCTGTCTCAGACTCAAAGCTTCACAAGTCCTCAAAGGTTCAGGCTTCCATTGAACTTTAGTCTTGGTTTTGAAAATTCATTTAGAATTAAATTAGCTGCAGTGATAAAACTGTGGCACTTTAATAGGAATCATCAGATGACATTTAAGCACAATCATATAATGCAGTAATGTCAGAACTGGTGTGAGGTAAAAATCCATGCCTTTAGGCAGTATTGCTCATGAAAGTCACAAAATGCAAATAGCTTATTTGAAGAGCACTTACACTGATTTGTTATTGTTTTATCTGAGGAGGGAAGGATTCACTTTTGTCAGTAGCATAGATGTGCTGGATTGGAATTTACAGTTTTGAATGTCTACAAAGTTTTGGATATGCTAATTTAGATCCTGGAATAGGTCTCAACATTGCATGTTGAACTAAACTTACTGTTCCAAACCCACTATAAACTTTTTTATACTTTGTTTTAACACAAAGTGGGTAGCTACCAAGGTGCTGGCATCAGCTGTTAGTTAACCATGTTCTAGCTCTTTTGTTATGAAGTAGACTCTGCTTTGTGGGCACTCTTGCAAGTGAAATCCTGGTTCTTCTTATTTCAGTAGAAGTCTTTCATTCTTCAAGATTCCAACTCACGTACGTGTTCTGCACATATATCTGTCTGGTTGCTTGGTAAAGTGTTTCCAGTCTACCTCATTCTACCATAAAATTTCCCTTCCCATAAAGGGAGAAAGATTTGATGAAGACAACATCTGTATTGTTAGTCTCAGGCAAAGAATAGTTTTGTGTGACTACTTTTACAGCATTTACATAGTCCTTTGTTGGAAGAGGAGAGCTTGTTCAGGATGCCAGATGCAGTTTGGCACTGCTAGACCCTGTCAGTGTTGAAGTTATTTTGAAGCTCTCTCTTTCTGCTAATTAGTCTTATTCATAAGTTATAAGTGCAGTTCAAATAGTTCAGTATCCTTTGTGGGAATATGTTTAAAACAATTCAGTGGTGTCTGTGTTCAAATAATTTAAAGCATATTTGATCCAGGGTACTTGACTGTTTCAAGTATTTTAAATATACTTATCTGTTGTTCCTTATTTAGGAATGAAAATGAATGTCACATGTAATCAGAATTTTGTTATTCTAATTCATCTAGACATAAGTATTTATATTACAGCATTGTAAGTATAGGTGAGGTTAGTTAAACATGTACAGACTTAGTTTTCAGAGAGTATATGGGACTGTAGCTTTTTGTTAAGCAGTCAAAATTCATCCCATTTGTACAGATTCCAACTGTAACTTAAGTATCCTAAGATGGCAAAAGAGTAAGATACTCCTAGAGTCTCATTCAGATTGTGGTGTTAAGGGATGTAGCTGAAAAAGTCCCGTCTCCTGCCTGAGCTTAGTTTAGTGGCTTTGATTATCCATAGTTGTAACTGTCATCCAACCTTCCACCTTCTTAGAATGTGAGTTTTGTTTTGCCAGCCTTTGATTTTGCTAATTTCTAATATTCTCTGAAGAAATACACCGGGCTTTGTATTGAAATGTAAATTCTGTGCTAACATGGCAAAAAAAGGGAGGCTAACCCTCCTTTCATGCTCCCCACACCCCATACCTTGTAGTTTTGAATGTGTCTCAGCACACTTCATTTTCAGTTAAGAGGAGCTAAAATCTGAAATCAACGAGAGTGAGCTTCTAGGAGACTTATTTTGAATAAACAGAAAATACGAACTACACGGTACTCTCACAATGTGAAGATTTCATGAAGAAATCTTCATTCATTTGAAAAACGACCACTAGTAGGTTTACTAAGCAACATTTCAAAGCTGATACGAATGCCTGTGGGGTAATTCACTGCACATGTGATGATTCCTAATGGGTTGGTGCTATATTGAAAAAAATTGGGGAAGTGCAAAAAAATTAAGGGGGTTTATGGTCTGAATTGACAGCTTAAGAAAATGAGCTTCGTTGCAATTTTCTAACCAAGTGTATCAGAAAAATCGTATCTAGATGAACCGTCCAACACTTTTCACTGTAATAGCCTTTAAAAATGGGACTTTCTCAAGCCACACAGCTTCATGCTGTGTATTTTGACTGATTTTGATCTGGAATAGTTTCTGTCAACTAGTTCCGTTTTTTATGAGAACAAAGCCAGCTAGAAATCTTGAGTTCCAGCCAACTAGAATAATTTTTGTGAGCAGCATTAGTGGGTTTAAATCTTATGATTTTCACTGTTAGAGGCAAAGACAGCTCATATTTTCCTTTAATCTCTCCTTTTTGAAGTGCAGATGACAATGTACGAATGCTAGCTTTCAGCTTTACTAAGTAAGATTCACAGTTGCTGGTAACTCCTGCAAACATGTCCCTGCATTAAAAAAGCATATAAAAAAGAGGGTAAAGCTATTTTTGAAGCCATATAGGGCTTGGTCTAATTCCATGAAAAATATAATTAAAGATGCCAGAGTTTTAAGTCTGAAAATTGTGGTTTAGTGTATTAAGAATTAGGAGGGTGGCAGCATCATCACGATTCTGAGACTATCTGTGGAGCACAGCGCCTCTCAGACACCCAGGCACATATGGATTTTCTTGGGTGTGTTCCTCTTTAACTGTCACAAACCACTCTGGGCCCAGTTTCCAGGGTGAAAGCTGTGTAGTCACAGTGGCTCTCACTGGCTCTCAGAACCGCCTCCTTCCTCTGTTCTGTTCTGTGCAGAAAAGGAGGAGGAAGCAATTTCAGAACATGACAGGGGTTAAGGAACAGGTGGTCATCTATGGTCCTGCTGTCTCATTTGGTACACAGGATGGATAGCTTCCTGGGGAAAAAACCCAGAGTTTGCACTGAAGGAGGTTATTGTCTGTGGACTTCTGCTTTGTTTGTTACAAAGGCTGGAAGGTGTGTGGATGTAACAGGCTCAGCTTGAGTTTAATCTCTGAATCTCTGCAGAGAGGGACTTCGGTGTTTTTGAGTATAAACAGCTGCTGTGGCTGTTGCTGTTTTTCATGCTCAGTGTTGGTGGCAGCATCCTAGAACATATTAATAGCTCTTCAACGACCACAGGATTGGCCTCATGAGCCAGATGCAGACTCAGAAGGAAGAAAATAGGCAGAGGATGTCTGGCTCAAATTATCTTATGCTGCCTCTCAGAAACTTGTGTTGGTGTTCAGGACTCCCATTTTCTGAATCTCTCCTTTATCTTTTGCTGTAGCCATACATGTGGGACAAGTTTGCAGGTTAACTTGCATCTCATGGAAGGAGCAGAGTTTGTATAAACATGATAAGAAGCAGTTTGGTAGCACTCTGAGGAATTATATTCTGTTCTTGTTCCTCACATGCAGTTAGCTCTGTGCTTGAGAAAAGACCAGGTTTTTGTTATGGAGGGGTTTTTTTTATAGGTGTCCCTAACACAAGAGATTTTCTTAGAACTTAATGTGCTGTTCCTCAGAAAATCAGGACACAGGTTTTTGAAATTAGGCATCTGTATTAGCAGATGCTTCTGAGAGCATCATTACTAATTTTGTTGTGCTGCAGTTCACTCTTTTAGAATTATGGAGACTTCTGTTCCAGGAAAGTGTTGTGTAAGTAAATGTATTAATATTTCTGAAGTATTCCTTGTTGTACCATGATAAGCTCTATAAAAAGTTAATCAGGATTTTAATAATTCAGTGCAACACTTAAATATGGTGTCTTGAATTAACGTGTACGGTTATGCATAATGATAAAGAAATGGTGAGCAGCTGTCCCTCCTGTCAGCCCTAGGCAGAAGTTCCCTGAAAGAAGTAATATGTCATTAAAGGCTGTATCTTGATGTATCTGTATGTGAGGGTGAATTAAATTAAATCAGTATTTCCTTATTACTTTTTTAGTGCTTTCCTTGGCAAACTTAACATTCTTTTTTGGGAAGGATCCTTCTGGCTCATTGTGGGCAATTCCTGCTGCTTTAAATATTCTTTGAGATCGATTCATGAAGTGCCAACATCTTAAGCTGTGGAAAAAGAGTAACAATCCCAAAGAGAGACCCTGGATACATGGGAATAGGTTTGAACTCAGACTCTTATTGTGCCACTTTCATCTGAAAGAGACGTACTGTGGTTCAAAGAACCGTTACTGTTAACGAAGGCCATTATTTCAGTCAGCTCCATTTTGATGAAGAACTGATAGCATTAGTTGTAGGACGCTTGGGCAGGGATGATGCGGCTGATGGGCATACCCTAGCCATAAATACCATAATCTGCCTCAGACTCCTTTAAAAATTACACTACGAGCTGAGCACAGGGCTTGTTGACAGACCCAGACCAATTACCAGGTGCCATCTGTCTTGTCAGCCTATTACTGATTATTTTTGCTGTACTAGCTAGTTGTAAGATGATGTGTGTACTCTGCACATAAGTAACTTGCTTAAATAGCGGCTGCACACAATTAGTAAAGTGTCTAAAGTTGGTATCTGGGTGAGGGTCATTGGAATGATACTCTAGGGAATTCAGGTTTTTCAGGCAACTTTTGAACATGTCTGCATGTGATAACTACTTAGAGAAACTGTTCTGTGTGGACAAATGAGCTCAGGGACACTTTAGTATTAGTGACGTTCAGGTGATGAGTGTCCTGATGTAAAAAAGGTTGATGTGTGTTTCCATTTCACTAGCTGACAGTTTAGCACAGGAGCATGAAGTCATGAGGAAGCAGAAGAGCATGCAGTCCCAGCGTTCAGCAGAACGGTGTTGGAATACCTAGCACACTGTACAGGGGATGGTGGTGGACCCACAGTGCAACCAGCTTGGAATGCTATGTGTTTTGAGTATTTGACCATCTTAGAGATCATGAGAAGAAAAAACTAACTGCCTGCTGTCTGGAGAAGTTTCTTACAGTCAGCTTACAAAATAGATATTCAAAGAAGAAACTTCTAAGTGTTTACTTCTTCCAGCTAGTAGCAGAAATAGGTTGTAATAAGACATTCCACTAATTACTTCAGTTTTATTACCAAAACACAGGGAAGTATTAAGTCTTTGGAGAGACAGAAAAGCATGTGTCTTCTGAAGACTCAGAAGTGTATTCAATGGCTATAGAGTTCCTGGGCCCTTTCTAAAGTGCTTGTCAGTGCCTTACTTGATCATATATTCATTTGTTTTCTTACATGTCACTAACAAATTGACAGTTTCATAGCTGACAGTAAGGCTTTTATCCTCCTGTGTCTTTCAACTGGGCTTACTTAAAAGAAAATGAAATCTTTTACAGGCTCTGGTTTTCACTGTATTAACATAGACCAGTTATTTGTAGTTCTGATAGCTCGTTTCAGCGACCTGTTCTAGTTTCCTCAGGAAACTTTATTCTCTTACTTTACCCCCTTAAATGTCATATATTAAAAGAGGAATAAAATCTAGGCAGATGAGGATGTTCAAATAATTATAACTGAGAGCAGCAGTCTTTGATTTAGGCTTAGACAGCACAGCACTGCAGTCCATGTTCCAGAAGCACAGGCTTTCCTTTAATAAGAAAAAGTGACTAGGAGGGTTTCTCATAACTTCAGTGAGTATTGTGATAGCATAGGGATTGGATGCATTAGAGTATGTTAAAAAATCCAGACAGAAATCCAGAAGTTTAATGCAGACAATGAGCCCGGAAGCTTTACTTTGTGTCTGGAAGGTGATCTGCACAGCACATGGGACTCGGTCTACTCGGTACATAGAACAGTACAATACAGCACCAGAAGAGCACTGGGCAGCTCAATTTGCTGCTATTTCTGTTCATACAGGCTGCCTGCATGCAGATGATAGGTAGATGCATCTGCAAACATGTGGCGCTTCTCACCAGCCCCTAGACTTCTGCTCAAAAGCTGTGCAGATACAGCCAGAGAGTTGCTAGTTGTGAGGTTAAGTCTACTGATTCACTGCCATTGGTACCAGGTATGGAGTTGGGTCGTGGCCAAATTGTCCCTGACAAGCTGAAGTTTGTTGGTTCTTGTTTCCTATTTTGCTTGTTTTTTAAATGTGAGTGTTGTGTTAGCCAAGTTCCCGTAGAAAATTATTTTGACATACCAGATTCATTCTCAATGAAACAGAACAATCCATTAAGGATTCTGCACTAAAACTGTAGCTCATTATGTGTTCTTGTGATGTATGACATCAGTAGAATGCCACAAGTTAATTACATTCTTAATTACAGCTTTGTACTGAATTAGGGACCTATTATACGTAGAATAATTGAAAACCTGCTGAGATCACGTCTGGTAAGTTCTAATTGTATCCCATGACTTTTTTTACCCTACATTTTAAATAAAACCTGCCATTTCATTTAGCATGGTTTTAATTAATTAACATGAGGAATGTAATTAGAGTTGAGGCAATGGACCAATTATCTTAAAACAATCACTTGGAAATTAGTCATATTTTGGAGAACAATTACTAGTTTCCAGTGCAGGAGTTTTGCTGCTGCTCTTCTGGAAAACCCTTGAGCAGGCATGATTAAAGAAAGGACTTGCTGCTCTTACAACAGAAAAAAGGTTTGAGTGTTTGGAGACTTTCAGCCTAAGAAAACTCTATATGCTTGCAGCTTTTGGGCAGCATAAACCTAAGAACAGCTTGGGAAAGGACCCGTGATCTAATGATTTTCATGAGTGTTGAGAAGAACAGAGCATGGTGGCCTGAAGGGCCAAGAAATTCTTTCTCAACTTTTCTTGACTCCAGTGGATTACCTGGTAGCTGCCAAGACTGGAAGATTTTTACTCTAGCATCAATTGAGAGTGGACTATCCTTGCTTCCAGATTCCTACTTGCATACATGGGTGTTGTGTAAATTTTATGGATGCTGCTTTGCCATGCTGTATGTAAAGAGCACTACTGCATGTAACAAGAACAAGATATCTCTTTCTGTACATGTTAGCCCATTGTTTCCCTTAATGTCTAGATTGATTAGCTAGACAAACTAGGCAGGACCTGGTAATGAGAAAGATGATCAACACATTAGGCATCTTTTCTGCTTTCTTCAAGAACTATCGTATGTGTGATCTTAGGGGATTTTAGAGAAGTTCTCTGAGAAGGAAATGTTGCTGAGCAGTATTTACAGTGATGAAGTTTCTATGGCTGATGTGGAATCAGAAGATTTGTGTCCATCCGTTTTCTTTCACTTTGTGTAAACCTTTAGAAGTCATTTTGTGTTTTGTAGGTTTGTTTGGTTTTGGTTTTAAATGAAAAGTGTGATACTTTCTTACTGTTTTTTTTCCATTGAGACAAAACCTTTCATTTAGATCAATCTGCCACAAAGCTTAAACTCCAGGGTGAAGAATACTGTCCATTTGCTGTTTGCAGAAATATTTCCTTATTTCTTGGCATACAGCTGTTATCTTGGCTGTATGTAGCCCAGTTTGGAGGATCTGACAGTTTTCTGTGTGATAGCTCTAAAGTTCTCATTGCACATCTCTAGACCTGCCTATACATAAACATGCATACACTTGGTTTGAAAACAGAGAGCATATGCAAGGATAAAAGTGCTGTGTGAGAGCAGGTTTAAGAGATCTCACTGTGCTTGGACACAAGCAGAAAAATATTTATTAATCTCACTGAAAACTGGCTGGCAGCCATGGCACAGAGAATGGAGGGAATGTTTGACTAAAAGACTAGATTGTGTCAGGCGTGACTAAGCAGGAATTTTAGCTAAAATGTGCTAGCAAATTGAATGCTTAGAGAAAAATGAGAACGTTCATGGCATTATCCTGGTTCACTTGAGACTGGACTTGTTTTTTAATATAAAAATCAATGTTTGAGGGGAAAGGAATTTGTGCAGAGCATTCCCTGATTTTTAGGAACACTGATATAGGTAACTGCTGACTCTTTAGCTTTGGCTCTGCTTATATTCCTTGTGGAATAAGCATGCCTTTTGATAGACTTACAGCTCATTGAGTGCTAGACTGTCGGTTGGGTAGTAAAATACTTTCATTACCACGAGGCACTAGACAGACTCAATGATGGAAAGGGTGGAACTGAAGAAAACAAGTGCGCTTCAGACTTGCTTACTGACTGTCAAAAGAATTCTAAATTGTATCTCCTAGATGTTATCTTTCCTTTCTCCATGAATGGCATTTCTGATGGAAAGAGGTGTTGGGGTGTACATACATTGTGGACCCTACTCTTTTCTCAGCTTCTCAGGATATGGGAATGGCTACTGCAAGGTGATGGCTTCATGGAATCGGTTCTCTAGCAGGTTAGTGTAGATCTGAAAGCAGAAAACTCCTTGCCTTGCTGTAGGACTGTTATATGTTTGACAGACTAAGTATTTATTAATCTCTTCCTCACCCTTCAAACTCCCTTAATTTCCTTGCATGTGTGTGTTTTGGTTTTTTTACTCTTTTCTTGCATTGACACCAAAAAAACTATCTGGTAGAGATCTTCAAGAGTTAAATTGTGCTCACAATGAACACATGGTAATCCCCATTGCTGTTAAGGTTTCTGAAAAGCTGTCTTTCTTAATTAATGAACCAGTAGCAAACTTGGCTGAAATACATGACCCTGTCTGCTTGGTCTGTTAGCCACTTCTTAAAAGAAAAACTACAGTGTTCTTTGTTTGTTACTTTTCTCATATTATTGGGTATCTTTGAACTGATGAACAAATCACCATATTCATGTTCCTGTCACCTCACCAGGCTCAGCATGTAAAACTGCTGTTCTGGCAAGGTTCTGGGAACTTCTGGAATGTGGAAAACAGGACTGCTGGAGGTTCAAACTAGTTAAAGGGTAACTCTTCTACCACTTTATTTTCCACATTTCTGGGAATATTGGGAAGAGAAGATTAAACAGTGAAGCAGATAGGCATCAAGGGGTGGGGTGTGGGGGGAACAACACTTATTGGCACTAGAAACCATTACCTGTCACTGAGCTACTGTACCCAGCCTAGCCTGGAGTGAACAGCTGCCATTGTGTCACTGGATGGAGCTAGGATAGACCTGAACAACTTGGTTCTGTGCTAGGAATAGACTTGCAGGAGTCAGTTGGTGGACAACGATTCAGAAGCTTTATGGAAAGCCTACATGTGGGATGTGCATTTCAGAAAATGTTAATCCTGTTTTCTGGTCAGGACATAGATTATAGAGATGCTGATTATGTACAAAACATTACAGACACAGAAAAGTCATCATCAATATTAGTTGCATGCAGGCTGCTTGTACAGAACTGATGTTGTGGTAAGCTCTTGGGGATAAAATAAGGGGACAAGTGGCCTGAATTGGTGAATTTACCACATTTAATTTTCCTTGGCACAGCTGTAGGAGTGGGCACATGGAGTGAACTGACAGTGATAGGCAGCCATCATTCTTCTATCCCTCTAGTTTTGCTTAAGCCTTCATTTTTCAGTGATAATACTAAATGAAGTACGAGTTTGGACAGCAGCCAGGTGTCAGCACATGGCAGAAGGTTTTAATTCTGCTTTTAGAAACTAGATAAGTGGTGTGCTAATGCAAGCACAAGCTCCCTTCTCAGTTGGACAGCTCGAGAGTGAAGATGATCATGACACTACCATGTTGTAGCAGGTTGTGTTGGAGCTTGTTAAAGCTCTAATTATTACAGCTGTCTCTGGTAACACACCATCTTGCTATTATGACATCGATTTGATTACATGCATTGACAGAGCAAGTAGACAGCATTAATTCCCTGTGAAGTTTCTTGCCTCTTATGAATCCTTTTTCCCTTGGTTGGGTTCATAATGT
Source organism: Upupa epops (assembly GCA_013397515.1). NCBI lineage: Eukaryota > Metazoa > Chordata > Aves > Bucerotiformes > Upupidae > Upupa > Upupa epops. The sequence goes on from VZRI01011385.1 coordinate 82,562, forward strand.
GACACTGCTCAGGAGTCACAACTGCTGGTGTTCTTTGGTGTTTTCAACTCTGAAATCTGTGTTTCTCGGTGATCATCAGGTTTTGCATTTAACTACTGCTCCGAGATTCCCCTATTTCTCAGAAGCATTGCAGCAGCAAAGTGTGGTGTAGCCCATGCCCAGGACAGCGGATGATGCTGTGTGTGCATTCTAATGGTCAGTAAAGACATTTGGTTTCAGTGAGGAAATGTGGCTCGAAATCTCTCTCAAAGCACAATGGACCAAAATTAGTGGGTTTTAGCATTAATTGTTTTAGTGCTTTTTATCCCTTTTTCTCAGTCTCTACAGATTTTTAACCCTTTCCAATTTTTGGTTAGTCTTAGGATCACACAAATTCAAACTCTAGTATAGGGGAAAGGCTGCTTTGTTTAGTAGCTTCCAGATTACTATTACTATTTTTTCCTAGTGGGATTACCGTCAATTGCTTTAGAGAGATAAGTGAAAAGCAAGGGACTGTTTTTCTTATGAGACTTTCTCTAATGTGACATTGGTCATTTCTCCACTATGATATGCAAATCACAGATGAACTAAACATTTGATACAATTTTGGCATTGGGAAAGCTTAGAATCTGCATTTGCACAGGATAATGCTGGCTTAAATGGATCAAAAACTGGGATCTTTTATATAAATGAATATAAAAACATGCTGTGCTTCTCAGTGAGTTCGTTGCTGTAATGCAGGACAAAGCTGTGTCAGTACACTCGGAAGTGTCACAATGAGTTCTTTGCCAGGCTGCTGTTTGCCAGCTGAATTTAGCACTCTTGTTCCTCTGATCAATGAATAGATTTTCCTCAGATCCTCTTTTATTTTTTTGTTTCCTTTCCAATTTTTTTCTTTTCCCATGGACTATGAAATCTATCACAGGGGCTTAGATTTATTAACTGCTGCTGGAGTCACTTTGCATGATGTTGAGGCAGGAGAGGAGCCGATTGTGTCCTTAGAACTGGCTTAACAGAAAGGCTTTGGATAATCCCTTAGATTTTTAAGATGTTGGGTTGGCTTGAGTGATTAGTGTGAAAGCTTCAGAGAAGACTAAATATTTAAGGCTCTATTCTGCCCTTGCTTGTGCCCATGCATATCTCTGTTTTTTCACATATGAATGAAAAAGTAATTCCACATCTCTCTCTGCTCCATCCCTTTTTGATCCTCTCTCCTATTCAGATTGCACAGTCATTCTTTCAGAGGTTGGTGGGCATCTAGGGAATAGATGTGAGGTGTGTGGGCATGAGAGAAGGCACAGTGCAAGGGGGAGGAGCGGGTCCAAGTGCTACATTACCTGGTAACCTCATATTCTGAGAGCACTGTAGCTGAATATGGAATGGCTTTGTATAGACTACAGAGATGAAGACCAGAGGAGGAGAGTCTGATCGCGTGGTGCTGAGATCTGTAATCAGCTGAAGGTCAACATCTGCGTGGTGGTTAAATTAATTTGTTATCTGCTTACAGAAACTGATGTACAGACAAGTGCTGTTTTTGCTTGCACGTGACATAGTCACAGTTGGGTGGAGAATGGAAATTTGGTATTTGTTTGCATACAGCTGACCCTCAGGTTTCTCCTCTGTGTCTAAGTTCTGATCCTCTGCCAGTTCCTTCTAATTTTATACTAGGTGCACAGCTTATGAAACAAACTATGAGAAGAGAGGTGGTGTGTAGTTTGTAAGCTGCTGAAAATGGGGTATTGATATTTCCTGGCAACCGCTTCTTTTTGGCTGGGCTAGACTGCAGTACCAATGTACATGGTGTGAAGGTACCGTGGTTCTTTGTAACAGTGTTTCAGCACAGTGTCTTTTAAAAATGACTGCTGGATGCCATTCTTGCCATGACCCTGTTTACCATCTGTGACAGCACTGTGACTAAGAACTGTTCAGTCAAGGGGAGAAGCTCAGTAAGCCTGGGATTGATTTTTTTGCCAGACCCAGGTGTAATGGTTAGTGTAGAGGTGCTTTCAATGAGAACCCTCTGGTCAGGTACATTCAAGTATGGGATGTGTGTGGTTTGATACAGTCAGATACAAGGTGCAGAATGTTGTCTGGGATGATTTTCTCAAATGTCATTTGTAAGAACATTGATCTAATAACTGTAGTTCTGAGATATCAGTTGAGCACCTGATTTGCAGTGTGTTATGGTGTGACCTCTGTCCAGCCTGCAAGCAAACAAGGACAAAAGTAAGCAGTGGATAAAGATGTAGGCTGATCATTGAAGATGTGGGGGGGAGTTCTATCTCTGAATAGCCTAGAGGACTTTCTTTATAGTAGCTTTCAAGGGCACAGCCTTTGCTGTGATGATTCACTGCTTCTGCCAGGCTCTTCACTGAAATGGGTTGATGGTTCTGAAGAAGGCAAATTTAAGTGGTTTTTTTTAATCCTTTTTTCTTAAGTAAGAGCATCACATTTCTCCCAACTGTGCAGCAAGTGAATCTGATTGCTTTCACTTGTTCCTTTGTAGAATTCATTTATGTTCCCTCACAGTAACTGAAGAATTGACTGGCTTTTTCATTTTACTTTCATTAGTAGAGATTGACATACAAGGTTTCTCTTGATCTTTCATGAAATGAAATAATGTTATTCAAGAGTAGGAGGGAAGAGAGAAAACTCTTTGTCCCCTTGCCCAATTCTTTTTCTTTCTACTGCAATTAAAGATTTTATATTGCTTACGAAAATCACTTGAATATATGATCGAGTTGGTAGAGCTTGCAAAGCTGATAATGTGTTTCTAGTGCTTTGGAGGTGATACTAGAAGGTAGTGGGATCTGACCTCAGGAATTCTGTACCTGCAGAGGGCCAGAATGGCACTTGGGGCAATGAGTAAGGGGCTACATCCAAATACTGCCTTGGAATAAGATTTCTTGTCTAGCTGTGCCCTACCTGGTAAGTGAAAATAAAGCCTAAACCAGAACTGGAATGACTATGCGTGAAGTATTGCATTGGAGTGGGCACATCTGTTACAGGAGACATTTTCTTCTTTCTGCAAGAGCATGAAGCTTCATTTTCCTTTACTATAATAAAGATATATTAAGTCTCAGCAACCAGGACATTGATTTAGCTCCTTATTTTGGTATTTTTAATGCAAAAATACATATTTAAACCATGTTCACATCCTTTTTCTCTTTGCTCCTTACTTTCCACAAGAAATTAGCATCTGTGTGCATGGAACATGTGTGTTTTCAGTCAAAATGTGGATGTGTGATATATATGGAAAATCTTCTGAACTGCTTCCATGTCTGACTCCTGGCATGCACAGGTTTGTGTGTTGAGAGGTGACAAGAATGTTACTTCAGGTTTATTTGCTTCGTGATGCACTGGCTTAACCAGTAGGGATGAGGAATTGGATGGCTGCTTTTAAACTCATGATAGATTGCCAGGGGAACAAGGGCTCCAAAGCCATTCATTTGAGAGTTGTCTGGGGAGAGTCAGCCATACATCTGGCTGAGTCAGCTCTAGCAGCAAGGCAGGAGAAACCTTCTAGCTATCCAGCCTTTAAGAAAATGTGCTAGCTGCTTCTGGAGATTAATTTAGTTAATCAGATTAGCAAACATCAAGAAGAGAACTGGCCAAGTGGCTGCTACATAAAGTAGCCCGTGTAAAAGAGAATCTATCGGTGACAGTCTAGTGCTTTTCATGAATGTCATTTTAAGTTAGAAACACTCAGCAGCAGTTTATTTTAGTGTGGTTATGTCTTCATAATACCTGTATGTGGATCAATTTGGAATGGTTAGAAGCTGTATAATAGGTTTGAGTCTTCCTTCTCAGCCCCTCCTGTATCTCTTCTCTTAGTATTGTTTTCTATACTGTTAACCATCCCTAATTAGTCACCAGCCCCTTCTCGCATTTAGCCTCATGAGCTTGTAAAAAAGTCATGTGAAGCACCTGGATTTGGAACCCTTACCACATCTTTTTTTAATTCTGCTTTTGTCAGAGGTCAGAAAGGACCCAAACCAGCTCCCACTTCAGTCAGTGTGTAGCAGGAGAGGGATGAGAATTTGGAAACTAAGATGAGTGGCACTCACAGAAAGACTTAAGACCTTCCTGGAAGCCACAGTGCAAGAAACTGGATTCCTAGTGGCATCAAAAACATGATTTATTTCTTTTCAGAAGGAAATGGAGAACTGAGAGAAGTAAACTACTGAGACATTGCCTTATTTATCTATATCTTCTGTAAAACCTTGTGTATAATTAAAATGCCATGAAAGTTTAGCTGGAGGAAAAAATATGGTATCTCTGTTAGTATTGAAGGAGACCTTTTGACTTATGCCAGCTGACAATCCAGTGTTACTAAAGATTCTTCCTTATTAAGTCTTTTAAAAGCTGAATGTTGTAATGCCTTTTTTTTTTTTTTTTGGTGAAAGAAGCATTTTTCCATTGTTGGTATTTAAATATTCTAATTAGCTAGAAACAAATGGAGAAAATGGAGACATTGGCACAGTTTGGTTTTTCTGCTCTTGGTGACTTGAACCTCTTTTCTGTAAAAGCTTTTTTTAAGTTGCTCAGAGATGACAGTTTTCTCGGGATATGTAATTACACAAAGTTTACCATGAGAGTTCTAGCAGAAACAGTACAGAATGCTGCTACTCCTTATAAGTGTTTTGAAACTGTTTTATTAATACTAAGGAAGCTCCTCTTCTCCCCCAGTATCTCTAGGTTGCTTTAATTTCAAACATTTACTTGTTCCGTGACATCTTCATTACCTTCATTTCGTACGAGACTAATTGCATGAGTTCACATATTTTGTGTTTTGAGGAATTAGCCATTAAAGAGCAACGACTTAAAATCTTCTTTGATTGATTATATGTAACTGTCTGAATTACAACAGTAATTCAATGTAACAGTCATTGCTTATGAGGTTCAAAGTAATTTATCCTGGTAATAAAGCAACATTGTATGCTTGTGGAGAGAAAATATTAAAATTTGTTCTTGTTACTTTTGTATCTTAATAATCTTCAGAGTTCTGCCATAATGTAAAAAAACCTCAACCAAAACCTCAACCACATCTTTTCATGAAGATGACTTTGAAATCCTTTGCTGTGGGAGAAAAAAACAACCCACCTCAAGACAAAGAAGTACCAAACAGAAGTTGTATTCTCTGAATGTAAATAGGTTCTGCTCTGTAATTAGTGATTTTTCTAGGGCTGGACTGGAGGCCCTGTATTTTCATGGGAAAATCCGTTTGATGTGTACCATCCCTAATTTCTGCAGTACTGAATAACCAGGCTCTAATTCTGTTGTAATGAACCATGTGCTAATGCTACAGCAGCCTGTCCAGCCAGAAGCCAAAACACCATGTCTGACTGTGTAATGAATCTTGCAGTTGTCTTGTTGACTCCGTGGGTAGGCTTTTGTTCCAAATCTGTCTTCAAATATTGCTTGTTTTCATTGAGATGTACAATGCGACCCACATTTGTGCTTGGGTTTCCCAGTTTGCTGACTTTCTTGGAAAGCATGAATGCTTCATACACTTTAGGGAACTCTTTTTGTTTGGTTCATTGTTAGTTTTGGAGCAGTGGGAATTAAGAGGGACCAACTAGAGCCAGTTATTTTACAGTTAGTTTCTTTTCTTCTTTTATACTGTAAATAACACAAAAAGTTACACAGCAAACCCTCATCTGTGTTATCTCTAGCTGGAAAGGTTTGTTCTTACAGCCACCGGTTTCTTGGTAGGCCGTTCAATAATGAACCTTTGTTTCCGTGTTCTGCTCAGTAACTTATGCATGTGTCGTTTTCTCAGGTGGAATTATTTTTTGACACAATATTCGTTGGGTTTTTTTGCTTTATTTCATTTTGGCCTGAGGGCTACAGGTGCCAGGGTAATTTCCTTCAAGTACATTGTTTTGATTTGCAAGTCAGTTTTCTCTATTTGGATGGTGCAGTGGCTGTGTTTGTGGTCCCACTGAGATGCCCCTGTGGCATGGAGAGACCCAGCTTGTACATACAGCCAGAGCTTTGGGCTGTATTGTGTAGGTTGCAAACGGAGTAAGAGGTTGTTACCAGTTGTGTAGGAATGTTGTTGATGGCTCCCACAGGATGTAGGTAAAGAACATGTGAGTGTAAACTACTGTCTGTTGTAAATACTGGTCTGAAGTAGGTGTCTTATGAGTTTTGGTTTGGGGTTTTTTTGGGCATGTGTGTAGCACTGCTGGTTTGTAACTAGAGCCTAACCCAATTTGAATGAGCACTTGTATTCTTTTCCTGTGCAGCTTCTCCCCACTAGCATAGTTGTTACTCCTGAGAGTACAGGTTCGTTCATTGCATCTCAGTGTGGCAATCAAAGAATTAATTATTCTTAGAAGAGGCCGGTCCCTTCTCAAGAGTTTCACAACTTCAGCTTTTAATGGATCTCTCTCCCCTGCTGAGGCTGCACCGCAGCTTGTCAAAGCATTCACGGTGGGTCCACGGGTCAGTGGCTCCCAATGGAGAGACAGTGTTAGAGGAACCGTGACACTGGTTCCTAAGGCTGATTTACTTGGAGCTGGGGGGAGTGAGGTAACAAGGAGAAGGGGAATTGTAAGTCCTTGAGTCATTGTTCATGGGAAACAGATTTTGAAATTCTCATTTATAAAGATGTAAAAGTAGTAGGTTATTTAAGCAAATGTTTGTTTGCTGAAGCACCAGCCTCACTCACTTCCTACAGTGATTGCTTAAATGGGGCTGCCTGTGATGCCGCTGGATGTTTGTTTCATTAGATAATGTCACTTATTGATTTTCATTAAAAAACATGTCAGCTTTGATTTTTCTAAAGCACCCTTGGAAATGCATTCTGACCTTTTTTTTTTTATGTTGAATCCACTGCAGTTTCCCACTGAATCCATCTAAAGCAGGATTATTTTCTGACTAAGAAATGTTGATTAAATATTTTGATGTATGAGTGGTTAAGGCCACTTCAAGAACAAAGCATGCCATGGGGAAATGAACTGAGACAAGGGAAAAGCTGAAAGGGAGGATGCTATAAAACAGGCACTTTGTTCATTCATGCATTGTTGTTTAAAGTTAGTGATGTAAATCCACTGAGGATCTGGTCCTGTGCATTACCATCACACCACATCGTATTGACATGATACAGCTATGAGAAAAAATGTTACTTCTAAACACAGTTAAACCTGAGTGCAGACAAGTACTGTTCAGTCTCTTCCCTCATTACAAGTTTTCAGGGAGCCTGGCGTATTTATTTCTTAAGCTTTAAAATGCTACCAATTGCAGAGTTGAAACTGATGAGCTTTTTCCATATGCCTATGTTATTTCTCTGCTTTCTTCCTGTGGCTCACTGTGTTTGTTCTCCATAAAGCAGAAATCAGGTATTAGATAAAATTGGTGATGCACTATGTCATAGGAAATTATGTTCTGTGGACCTTTTTAGTAAGTCTGGCACAGCCGCTTGGGACTTTTGGAAACTGAATTTGCTGCTCCAGGACTTGTGCTGGCATCTCAGCAAGTTACCACTGATAACTAATTATATCAGGTAATTATTAGCCTTGTTGGCCTGATTTGTGTCCCAAGATTTATAAAACATACCACTCAGTTTTTTAGGAAAAATGAGTTGGAGATGAGGATCTACTGTTGCATCTCTTAGTTTCCACTGCAAATAATTCACATGAGAAGGTGTTACTTGAGTACTGGCAGGGTGGTTAATGCTGGTAAGGTACAGCAGAGCGGTACAACTGGTGGAAGCAATTGTTACTGAACTATAATCCTAGTTTCTGCTTAGTCAGCAAAGTGTTTCATGTTGAGTGACGCACTAGTGGGAAGAAAAACCTATCCTTGATAGAAAGGAACATTCAAAAAACCAGTAGGGATGAAGAACAACTAGGTGAAAATCTCCAACTCCATGAGTGTCTTGCCCTGTCCTAATATACCTTCTAAAAAATAAAGGGAGTGTGTGTGTGCATTTAGAGCTTTTTGGTGGCAGGTACTTGTGTGCATTTAAATATAACATTGATCAGGTGTGACTTGTCACCTGTGTTGCAGAGCTGTAGAGTGTGAAGCTGATTGACAGTTTCCTGTAGTGTCTGTTACAGTAGTTCTTGACCTTTTTATCACACAGACATGTATCCCAAGGGGTAGATGTCTGAGTGTCTCTCCATGTGCTCCTCAGTGAATGGCTCTTAAACCTCTGTGTGTGCCTCATCTTCTCTGCTTACTCTCTGTGCTATTTTTTTCTTCCCTCCCCTTGCCTCCACTCTCACCTGAGTATGTTCTTAAGCTGCTTGCCTTTTCTTCATTCCTCTTTAATCTGCATCCATTATATTCGTTGTACTCTTACTGCTGTTAATGCTTACTGTTCTGCAGCACAATTGATTTTTTTTTAGGCTAGACAGCCTTTCAGGTACTTGCTGGATTCCCCAAGGATTTCAGAAAACATCTGTTTAAGTGGGACCAGCTAATACTGAGAGTGCTGCTCAACCACACTCATCTTCCACCTCTGCAGTTATGTAGGTCTCTAAGGCTAGTTTGGGTGCTGCAGCTCCCTCATGTAATAAAATGTCTTCCTTCTACAATAGCACCAACTCCTTGCCTCTTCATGGTGCAGCCTTCATGTAAACTCTGCTATTGTTACACAAAGCCTGGATAGAGGAGCAGGCCAGTGGTCCATCAAACACAGTCTGAGCTCTAGAGGTGGCCTTTTTCAAATGTCTCTGAGGAATGCAAGAGAAACCCCCTAACGTGCCTGGCCAATTGTGCAACTCTATATGATCTAGCTGGAGGGAGGGGATGGGATTTCTTCCTGAGCCCCACCTGTCAGTCAGCTTAGCCCTGAAGGATAAGCTGATCTTTTGAAGTCAAGGCTTAAAATTGTTGAGACGGGGGGGCATTTCTGATAGGTTACTGGGTTAGCAAGGAAGAGCAGTGGTGCTGTGTATGGTATCAGCTTTCCTTTGATCAGATATTGTAGTGCTGTGTACACACACACACACAAATTTAATAGCTGCTTCTTAACATTTACCTACACTGGCCATATAACTGAACTGCCACCAAAGGAGCACTGTGATGCAGACAGATCAGAGGGCTTTTTCTGGAGCTGGTGACTAATAAAGTGGTTCTTTTCAGTAATAAACTAATGAAGGAGTAGTGTATGAGCTCTGAATTTCACCATGAGTGAGCACATGTGTTTGTGTGTGTGACATTCTGAGGCTGCTCATATCTGGAAGTTAATTCAATTTATGAAGGAAAAACGTCCCCTTCCTTGCCCCTCAAACAGCTATATCATAAATTTGGTTTTAGTGTTGTTGTAAAAAGCCCAGGCCTGCTTTAAAAACCTGAAACTTTCTCTTACAATGACCAGGGCTGAGCTTTGAGACTCTGCTACAACTCATTGTCTGGGGAAGGACCCTTGCTGGGAAGCCTGTGATTTATATCAGCCTGCCTGTCACAGGGTGAAAGGAATGCCCGGTTTTTCATTTTGATCAAATGTTAGGTTTGAAAACCACCCACTGCTGAAAACCCAGTTGGAGTGGAGAGATGAGATGGAGCACATTGCATGCTTTGTGCTGAGATAGTGTTTTAAGGCTCTATGAATCTGTTTCCCATTGCTGAGTGCAAGCAGGAAAGATGCGGATTTAAAAAAGACAAAAACTAAACTCAGTGCTTTTTTTTTTCCCCTCTCCTCTGTGACATAGAAAATGGGAGGAGGGCAGATCAAGAATTTATACACTTGTCAATGAAAGCATAAAGAAGGCAAAATATTCGTTGTGATCCATTTGGAGCCTGAGTAAGATGAAGATGATGTTGGTTTGGTTTTGGTTTTTTTGGGGAGGGCTCCAACAGAGGTAATCATCTAGTCCTTACTGAAAGTTGATCATCCTGCCCTTATGCCTAAATCTAGGGGTGGGGGGAAGACACCTAAACAGTGTTGTGTAATTGGATTTATTTTCTTTCATCAGATTTTTTACATTGGGCTTGATCTTGAAGGTCTTATCCAACCTGAGTAATTCTGAGCTTTTCCTCAGCTCTCCCCATGCCCTCATTTTTTAGTCTTCTGTTTAGCAACTTTCACACAGGCTTTCCATTCTGAAAGGATGGCTGCTGATACAGTTGTAGAAATAGGATGTACTTTCTGTTTAAAACACAATGGTTTCTGTGGCTTTTTTCTCTCTCAACTGCATTGGTAGCAGTACACAGGACTTTCCCTGTTCTTGAGTTTCATCACAAATTTCCAACTTGGGCTATCCTTAAGATATAAAATTTTCTGATCCAAGTTTGTGGCTTTGAATGTAAATTACTTTTCGGCATTTTGGCTAAGATCAAGTGTAGTATTTGTGATATTCCCTTTCTGACCTCTCTTAGGTTAGCTCTCCTTTAGGCTGGTTTCATTATGTAGCGTAAGTTTTACCTCATTAACACTGCTTTAGGTTTCCATTGTTGTCTTAGAATGAATCATTAAAAATTAGTGTCTGAGATTCTAATTGCAGAGGTAGGAGCAGTCCTTCCTAAGATTACATTAAGTAAAACCTGTAGTAAGTACCTATGGATTTGTGATAAGAACAGAAGCAAATCTGTGCTGTTGAGGCTGTTTGAGGAGTCATGGTTGTCAGATGGTCTGTATGATGCTAATAAGCTGTTCTTATGAGGAAAGGATTCCCTACTATGAGTAACAAAATCTTGGTACCTTACCTGCCTCTGCTGATATTCCATTTGTAAATGTAAAATCAGCAGATGTAGATAATTCCCCTTCTCTGCCACCACAAGTCATGTAACCTCGGATGAATAATGTCTGATCACCTGATACAAGAAGGATAATATCGTCTCATATGGATGCTTTGAAACCAAGCACGTTCAAGATTAAAATATTATGTTGACAGTGATGAAAAAACATCCAGTGTGGTTGAACCAGGATATTTGATCTGTCCTTCAGGTCAGAGCAAATTTAAAGGCCATCTGTGGTGTGACTCCATTAACTTGTATAAACCAGGATCAAATGCAATTCATGCATTTGTGTGGTCTGAATTCTCTGTTCAAGTTACATTAGGAAGGGGGAGAAGCACAGGGGTTCACTATGTTGTTTGTGTCTATCTTTAAATAAAACAAACCTCTGTCGCCAGCTGATCAGAAGACTTGTTTTGCAGGGTTTTTATCATGTATTGAGCGACGTGAGTAGAAAGCTGAAGCATATATACAACAACATAACACCTCTGAATATTTTCAAAGCAGTTAATGACTGTAATACAGTAGATGATTTAATGTATTCCAAGGGCAGAGCTGCTGAGCTGCTATTGTAGTTATTTTATCACTACATTTTTTAAAACTTAGGTTTCTATCTTTCTCCATTTCTCCATAGATTATACCTTTTATTGGTTTTATATTCCCAAGCATAGGGGAGGGTGGAGTAAGCCGGTAGCTACACAATTCTGGTCCCAGCTGGGAGTGACCAAACAGACCAACTGATTACAGTCATGCTCTCTAAAAGTGGTTTGCAAATGTAGAAAGAAATCCAAGGGCTGTTTGACCAAGGCATCAAAGACTGAGTGTCTGAATGTTACCCTTCTGCTAACTCCCAGCTGGAGTGTGTTAACTCCAGCCATTAATGTTAGAAATGATGAACATCAGGTAATGCTGCACTGTGGAGCTGGAAATAATTCTCTGACTTCTCTTAGAGCTCTTGTTCTCGAAATCTGCATCCTGTGTTTTCCCATATAAGGTTAAGGTCTGGATTTCTTCCTTCTGGGTGTATATTTTGTTATTGTTTCCTTTAACATAAGATTTACTAGTGGGCAGAGCATCAAATGCCAGAGTTAGGAGTGATTTGGATTTGTCTTTGTCCAAAAACTGTACCTTTGCCAACTGTTGGTTCTTCATTGTTTCTGTGGTGTGCCAGTGCCTCTGATACCAAAGTGGGGCTGACCTCTGGCAGGAATATCACTGCCTGGCTGAAACTGTGGATAAGCTGTAAATTAGAATTAATAAGGATCTTAGAGTTTTAATAGCCATTCAGAAAACACTGCAAGGCTTCTCTCAGTAAGAATTCTCTGGCTAGTAAGAGCAAATTCATTGTAAGTATGGGCTGCCTCACATTTCCAAGGAGGAATGCTCTTCTGCTATCAGTGCTGTCTCCTCAGCTTCTACAACAAATACACACATTAGGTCTCATGCCGTCAGTAAGATAATATTTGATAAAAATATATCAGAAATAGTGTAAGTTCATTCACAATACTCATTAAGAGAAATTAACTGGAAATTTATCATTTCTGCTTTTTATTTTGCTTTTGAATCTAATTGCTGCATTTCTATAACTTAAATCAATCATCTTCACGTATTGTCTCATTTCATAGTATCATAGAATCATTGAATCATTAGGGATTGGAAGGGACCTCAAAAGATGATCTAGTCCAACCCCCCTGCCACAGCGGGGTCACCTAAACCAAGTTGCACAGGAACATATCCAGGCAGGTATGGAACGTCTCCAGAGAAGGAGACTCCACAACCTCCCTGGGCAGTCTGTTCTAGTGCTCCGTTACCCTCACTGGGAAGAAGTTCCTTCTGATATTTATATGCAACCTCCAATGTTTCAGCTTGGACCCATTGCCCCTTGTCCTATCACTAGATGACCTTGAGAAGAGCCTGGCTCCATCCTCCTGACACCCACCCCTCACGTATTTATAGACATTAATGAGCTCACCCCGCAGCCTCCTCTTCTCCAAGCTCAAGAGACCCAGATCTCTTAGCCTTTCCTCATGAGTGAGGTGCTCTACTTCATCATCTTCACTGCTCTACGCTGGACACCGTCCAGCTGCTCTGTGCCCTTCTTAAACTGAGGAGCCCAGAACTGGACACAATACTCCAGATGCAGCCTCACTAGTGCAGACTACTGAGGGAGAAGAACCTCCCCCGATCTGCTAACCACTCCCCTTCTGATCAGCCCCAGTATACTGTTAGCCCTCTTAGCCACAAGAGCACATTGCTGGCTCATAGTCATCCTGCTGTCCACTAGAACCCCCAGGTCCCTCTCTCCTACACTGCTCTCCAACAGGTCAGTCCCCAACCTACACTTACCCTTGTTGTACCTTATTACGTTTTTCTCTGCCCAGGACTCACTGAATGGCAGCACAGTATGCTGAGGTGTCAGTGACAACACTCAGCTTTGTGTCTTTCTAAAAATGACTTGAATTTGTTCAAATCAAAGATTGGAAATAAGAGAAAAAATTTGAACTTAATGATAGAATCTGTTGCAAACTTCAGACTGGATTATCGCTTGTTGCTATTATTATACCTACTTTTACATTTGATTCCTTGATACCAAGTTAAAACATTAATGATAACTGCATTAGGGTAAGTGAGTACTAATGAGTCATGGAAAAAGAACACCTGAACTTCTCACTTCTTCACACGCTGACTGAATAGCCAGTGTGAAGTAGGAAGTCCTGTGAACCAGCCCAGTGGGGCCTTGCAATTTTGGGGACCCCAGTATTTCACAGAAATGCCTAAAGCACAGTCCTCTGAGGAGAAATCTGAGAATAGCTATAGGGGTCAGGTCTGATATCTCTGGTGAGTCTGGAATTTGTTAGGAGAGTTCTTATCTGTGATGTTCCCTCCCACACCCAAGTTGCATTGCATTTGTTGCATAGGTTGTACAGAGCAGCAAGAGGAGAGCTGCTGAAAGCTGACTTAAAAATGCAGACTCTGGAGAGACTGGGAGAAAGAGGTTAAATTCTTTTCTAATAAGGGGCAATGGGTGCAAGCTGGAACATAGGAGGGTACATATAAATATCAGAAGGAACTTCATGGTGAGGGTAACAGAGTATTGGAATAGGCTGCCCAGGGAGGTTGTGGAGTCTCCTTCTCTGGAGATGTTCAAGACCTGCCTGGATGTGTTCCTGTGTGACTTGGTCTAGGTGATCCTGCTGTGCAGGGGGATTGGACTAGATCATCTTTTTAGTTCCCTTCTGATCCCTAATGATTCTGTGATAATCCCCATTTGTACAAATTCACAGATAAAGGATTTTGAACCAGCAAGAGGGGCTGCAGTTTGAGATGTATGTGGAATTTATACAGAGCAGCCAAAAAAAAGGCTTTATTTTTAAAAGCCACTGCATGGCTTCCAACTTCCTTCTCTGTTCTCAGGGAGGTGATGAAATAAAAAAGATTATGAATTTGCAGCTGATTAATCACTGGGAAACAGTAATCACTAGCTGTGTCATTTGGATCATTATTCAAGAACTTTAAGACAGAAATAAACCAGAGAACTACAACAGTACCGTTTTCTAATTATTTTTCTGTGCTCAGCCCTACTTAATCTATTGAGCAAACCATTGCTCTTCTTCCAATTTATAGTCAATGGTCTCTGGGGCACAGATTCAATTCATCCTGTGGAGTTCATTCTAGGAGCTGGCTTGAGAAGACCATATTTGCACCCTTAAAAGAGACTGTTTATTATAGATTTAATTCAGATTCTAAAACCATAGCTAAGGTTTTATAGCACACTTGAATATGTATATTTGCTTGAAAAATATTTGGCGATACATCTTTACCAAGCAGAACATGGCTCAGCTTCCCCAGAGCTGAAAGAAACTGAGCTGGTTTATATCCAGTGAAGTTTAGATTCTTTTTTGTTTTCCTTTTCTTTTCCACATTTATAATGCACTGAGAAAGAAGACAACCCTCTTTAATCGGTGGAAAATTTAGACACTAATCAAGCACTAAAGAGGCACCATGCCGAGGCTGAGAGCTAAAATCGTAAGGATGAAATCAAGCAATTGCTCTATCTTTTTCTTTTCAGGAATCTAGAGAAATGTTTCAATGTAAAACTAAAAGTAAATGAATTAATCTGTCCAAGTAGATTTAGCTGTGGATAGATGTGTTAAACTTCCAGTGAAAGTAGCAGCAAACAGGTGACACTCAGCACAGCTCACCAAGGGTAGCACCTGGCAACAGCGGCCTTGAGGCAACACTAGTTCTCTCTGATTTGATATGTCCTGTAAGCACTCAAATCAAGGGGATGTGCTAACTTTCAAATGGAAATTTGGTTATGTTCTTTCATTATTGCAGCAAGTAGCTCATAATCAAGAAACTACCATAAATATTATGTTTGAGCAGTTAACTATCTTCTTCTGACATTCCCATGTTTGCCCACACCCTGAACACCTGCAGCAGCGATTTAATGATTTTTCTTGGGAATATAATTTGTGGGAGACTCAATCTCAGAACAGAGCAAGCCAAAAAGCTTCGGGAGAAGGCCCTTTTTTAAAGTTACCAGTAGAGTCTGCATAACAACCTGGCCATATGTCATCCACTGACGTTCTGGTTCAGCTGAGTTTTTATGCTTTGCTACTGATAGGGTGCTAAATATTGGTACTGGAGCAGATTAATAATTTTCTTATCTTTTTTTCTCATTTAGGTGGTTTTATACTTTTTAGCTAGGTTATGAGCAAAAAAAAGCACAGCCTTTTCACCAGACTAGGGTAACCAAACTGCTTCCAAGCAAAAGGTTTCAGACAGGGTTTTGAGATCCAAGCATATGTGTTAGAAATAGGCTAGGAAAAAAGCCCTTTCCATTCTTCAGGTTGTTTGTAGTGAGGAAACTCCTTATGTCAGTTGCTTGTTCAGTCTCTGGAGAAAACACTGATATCAACTTCCAACAGCAAAAGAGGAACCACAGACTGAGTTTTGCAGAATTCCAGAAAGCAGATCTTCAAGAAATCCCAGAAGCTGGATTTTCTGGAGTGAAGCCCTCAAGTGAATATGAAACGAAATTACTGAATTCCTAGAGCCCTGTATTGTTGAGTTTCAGCGCTTCTGGGTGCTGACTGTGACTAAACTGCAAGTGTAGCAATACAAGGTAATGCCTTCAAGATTGCACCCTACATGTGCTACAACTTTAATTTGATCCCTGAGAGGGCAATTATCTCCTATGGACCTAATGACAGCTCATCTGCACTGTAATTAGCCAGGGATGCCATCATATTTAGTACAGGAGCAATACTAAAATGCCACTCACTTTTCACTTGAAGTGTTCTGTGTCAAAGACACCATCACCCAGGAGTGAACTGCTGCTATTAAATTTCATAAACAATCATTTGAAATAAAGACTTGTTACAGACGTAGGCTTAAGCAGCATTTTAATGTAGTATCAACAGCACTGATGTGCACCGATGTGCAGTGAGCAGAACTACAGCATTCCCCTCCATGCATGAAAGGTCATCAGATCTTGGCCATACTCACTGGACTGGCCAGGTATTGCTCATATATGATTTATATCTTTATGGAAGTTAGAGACATATTATGTGTGAGATTATCCAAGATTATCCATGCATTGTTTTGCATATCCACTTTTAAAATTGAGTGTACCATTTTGCTTGTGATGACAGGATGATCAGAGGACTGGAGCACCTCTGCTATGGTGACAGGCTGAGAGAATTGCGGATGTTCAGCATGGAGAAGCGAAAGCTCCAGGGGGACCTTTGTAGTAGCTTCCAGTACCTGAAGTGGGCTGCAGGAAGGCTGGAGAGGGACTCTAGTGGTAGGACAAGGGGGAATGGCTACAAACTGAAAGAAGGGAGATTTAGATGAGCTCTTGGGAAGAAATTTCTCACTGCCGCAGTGCTGAGATGCTGAAATAGATTGCCCAGGTAGGTTGGGGCTGCTCCATCCTTGGAAGTGTCTGTGTCCAGGTTGGGTGGGGATCTGGGCAACCTGGTCTAGTGAGAGGTGCCCAGAGAGGTGCCCCCATGTGTCCATGGCACAGGGTTGGAATGCAATGATCTCTCGGGTCCCTTCCAACACAAACCATTCTATGGTTCTCGGACTTGACTTGGAGATCTGAGTTTAGCATTCAGCTGGAATGTCCACATTCTCCTACTGTTGACCCTTCACTGGTCATCAGTTACAGAACTCAATCTGCTCATAGGGAATCTGTACAGATGCTAACACTTGTTTTAGAAATGAGGATCAAAAAAGTGTTGAGTAATGGTGTGANGGAATGGCTACAAACTGAAAGAAGGGAGATTTAGATGAGCTCTTGGGAAGAAATTTCTCACTGCCGCAGTGCTGAGATGCTGAAATAGATTGCCCAGGTAGGTTGGGGCTGCTCCATCCTTGGAAGTGTCTGTGTCCAGGTTGGGTGGGGATCTGGGCAACCTGGTCTAGTGAGAGGTGCCCAGAGAGGTGCCCCCATGTGTCCATGGCACAGGGTTGGAATGCAATGATCTCTCGGGTCCCTTCCAACACAAACCATTCTATGGTTCTCGGACTTGACTTGGAGATCTGAGTTTAGCATTCAGCTGGAATGTCCACATTCTCCTACTGTTGACCCTTCACTGGTCATCAGTTACAGAACTCAATCTGCTCATAGGGAATCTGTACAGATGCTAACACTTGTTTTAGAAATGAGGATCAAAAAAGTGTTGAGTAATGGTGTGAACTTTGAGTTGCTTTGTGAGGAAATTAAATGATACTTGCTCAGTGCAGAAGAGTGGCCAGAACACCAAGCAGTAGTCATTATATGATAGATGCATCTTAGCAGCCCTTTGCTCATCTTCTGTGTCCATCTTCTAATGAGAACTTGTAATAGGGCATGGTAGTGGAGGTGTGGTGTGTCTGGGGCTAAGGATCTTCTCCCCGCACCTGCGGGCAATTCTTTGGTGAGATTAAGGACCCTCATGCCCGGACCCTCATCCCTACAGCTGTGTATTCAGGCTTGACATGTTCCAGGTCTCCATTAGCAGTGGCTGTTCATGTGAAAGAGCTGCCCAGGGGAAACTGAAGATTAAAGAGGCATCAGTAGTTCTTCTACAGCGTCCCTTGCAAGCAGCAAATTTCCCTAAACAGTGGATCATACTGGCATGTGGAAACCTATGTCCTCCTGAACACGTTTTTGGTGTTTTGGGGGTTTGTTTGCTGCAGCGAGACTGTATTATTGTGAATTCCTATGAGCTTGGTGCCTTGGAATGCTAGTGAATTCTAAGGGGTTCTGGCAACGCCATCTAGAGTTCAGGCTGCTGGTATTTCTTATTGGGCCCCCCTTTTTTTTTTTCCTTGTTGGCTATAAATACTTCGTGTTTGGAAATAAGATTTTCTGTACCAGCTGTCTGTCTGATTGCATTTTACATTTTGAGTAGGGATCACTATTCAGTTTGAGGAAAAAATAGAGGAAAACTGTTTAGTCTGATAATACTATTTTATTAGTACATTTTTCATTGAAACTCTCCAAAGCCTTTGTGCTTAGAAGAGAAGACTTTGAAAGTAGAGGTAAGGTTTATTTTCAGGCCATTTAATGGAACAAATATGGGGAGTGCAGAGATTCTTGCTGGTCATAAATATAATCTCAGATTATATTTAGATCTAAATCCTGCAATTTCTAGTTTATCAATCTTGTCACTTCCCTGTAGTTACAGAATCATAGAATGTTAGGAATTGGAAGGGACCTCAAAAGATCATCGAGTCCAATCCCCCTGCCAGAGCAGGATCACTCAGATCAATTTGCACAGGAACAGTCCAGGTGGGTGATACCTTTTGCCTCCTGTCATTGGATGACACTGAGCAGAGCCTGGATCCTTTCTCCTGACACCTGCCCTTTCCATATTGATCAACATTAATGAAGTCACCCCTCAGCCTCCTGCAAGCTAAAGAGACCCAGCTCCCTCAGCCTTTCCTCATAAGGGAGATGTTCCACTCCTTTAATCATCTTGCTGGCTCTGCACTGGACTCTCTCAAGCTGTTGTTCTGGAACTGAGGGACCCACAACTGGACACAATATTCCAGATGTGGTTTCACTAAGCCAGAATGGAGGGGGAGGAGAACCTCTCTTGATCTACTAACCATACCCCTTCTAATCCATTACAGGATGCCATAGTCTTTTGGAAGAGGTTTTATCTGTAATGTTGTATAAGCATTCTGTAATTATGTTTTATAGCATGTGTGCAGTTATATAAATGCAGTAATTTTCATGTGGTATTATACCTGTCTTGTTATATTTATTCCATACTTATGAACTTTCTGGTGGATTCTGTTTTCTTTTGGTTTTCCAGAAAAGGTCTAGGGATTCTTAAACCACACTAGGAATAATGTTGGGTTTTTTTAAAAAAAAAGAAAGAACTCCACTGTGAACGCTGTGGTTGTCAGTTTGGCTCATAGCAATTGGCAGAAAAGCCACCTTTTAGCTTTCAATCTAGTGTACCAAAAAGAACTGAAAATAAGCTGTAAATGAATGATGTATCTTGCTCTTCTCAATATAATCCTTATCCCATCCTTCAGTTCAGATCCAAGCTTGAAGCAAGAGGTGGTTGTGTTTTGTAGGATCATTAAAAAAAATCATGGCAAACACTTTTGATGTGAAAATAAAATTTTCACATCCCCCCCATTAATGATGTGAGGGATCAGCTCAAGGACTAAATATACCGGAACAGACTGCACCTCCTGATGCACTTCAGAGACTTTGGTTCATTTCTAGTAACACTGAAGTCTTAATCATGGTAATTACCACTGAACCTTCAGATTCCTAGTAACTAATGAATCAAGAATGTGGTTATCTGGGTAACTGGCAGATTCAACACCAGAGCAGCCTTGGGTTTCTCTGGCACATTAATGTGAGATGCTTACATACCCAGAATACAGAATTTAGGTTTCTGCTGGGGGCAAGAACTGAAGTAGCAATAACCTTAGATGTCTTTAAAATGAAGAAATGGAGCAATTCTGTAGGTAGGACTTAGATTGTAAATCTGTCTGATTTCCCTATGGTTTAGGACAATCTAGAGTTTTTATTGTGATACATGTAAAATAGGTGGAATTCTTTGATATGAGTGAATATAATTGCCCTTTGCATAACAGAAAAACTGCTTAAAACAGTGTTTTTCTTCCTGCTGTCTCAAGTCTTGTGCAGTGGCTGTGTCAGTCCTTCCATCCTGTGCTTCTGATAGGCTTCTGACAGATTTTTGGAGTTGTCACTGTCATGAACTGGGCAAGTTTGCGTCTGTTCCTCAGTTTCACCATCTGTAAAACTGTGCAAATGCTGTTGACTTACACAGGGAAGGGAAGTAAGTGATGCTGAAGTAAAACAGGTATTTGCATCAGGTCTGCATTTCTTAAGTAGAGCTGATGTAGCCAATGAAGTGTGAATAACTGAAATTTAAGGTGCATAGATAGCAGTGTTGGGAAAGAAATAAAGGACATGTTTGTTCCAATTCTTTCTTGTGGAGGTGTGAACCTACCACTACATTTGCAGAGCTTGGACAGATTATATTAATAGTACAGTCACAAAAAAAGCTCTTATCTTTCATGTTCTAGAATGGAGCTGCCTATTCTGCTGTGGGTATTACATTTGGGATTGTTTCTGGAAAGCAGTTCATATTGGTACTCTCCTCATCTAGCAGGAGTCAAAAAGCCTCAGATTCAATTTTAGAATTTTGGAGGACTCTAGCATTTTAACTCTGGTGGCAGTCTAGGATTAAACCTTCAATAATTTTTACCACATAGTGGCAAAACTCTATCGCCACTTACATATCACATGCCTAAGTAGGGAAATACATATTTCTTAGAATTCCTTTGGCACACATACTGTTACAGAAATAAATATTATCCATTAGAAGAGTGACCCCTTAAACCTCACAGGCATATTGAGAAAGGAGAGACATGCTGCTAATTTATTCTGTTTGCTCACAGCTCTGGGCTTTGGTTTCCCTTGAAGCAACTGTCTCTCGGTTCTTGAACTCTTTTTTTTTGTTCTTGAGTGTCAAGTCTGGTAAGGTCTGACAACACCCAGTAATCCTACTCAAATCTGTAGTTACAAAAACCAGAACAAAGCTAAACCTACTGTGGAAGAACGCTGTTTTAATAATCTTTTTGATCAACTGTTTTGCTCTGCTCCCCCAAGTGTTTTGGATACTTTTATAGTAGATGCTGGAATTCTGGGAGATGGGAATAAGGATTTGTATATAAAATGTGGGATTTGAGGGAGTTTGGAAAGAAACTTTGATGCTTTCTTGCTGAGAATGCTGGGGTTTTTGCTTATTTTTTTTTCTTTCAATTAGCAAGGCTGTTCTGAGGGACTGAAGGAGTAGTTCTGTTTCTGGTTTGTTCTCTGCAGTATGCTGAAAGCATGAATAGAGCCAGGGTTAGGGATGGGGCTTTATTTACTGTTAGCCAGAAATTTTCTATTTACTATACATCAATCACAATAAGAGTTACATCCTGCTTTGTATGAAGAAGATGATCCTGACTGCAAGTAGTTACTGTTTAAACAAGTTTAAAAATGACCAGTGTCTGGTATTTTTGTCAACAGTCTAGAGATTATTAATAAAATCTAGGTGTGCCAGTCTGTTGCTCTGCCCCATGCTCACTGTTTGAGATTTGTTTCAGTTGACAGCTTTTCTAATGAGGACTGCAGAAGTTTAAAAAGCAAAGGAAACGTTTATCTTCTTTAGTTCCTGAGTCTTTTTGTTGTGAAGTTTGTAATGGTTCAGTAGAAGCTCTTTGAGTTGGCGATAGTGTGAGGGTGGAAGGAAATGAATGGAAAATGTAAAGCAGGAAGATATTTAACAAGACAAAGTTGTTTGTGCTGGTATTTGCCAGTTACAGGAGCTGAGTGTGCCCTGAAGAATTTCTTTAGTTGGCTGGATCATGAACTCCACCCTTCATATACTAAAATTCCCTCAATGGGACTTAGTACTGTTATATTGGTGTCTTCAAAAGACTATCGGAAAATTATAGTGCCACTTCTGTCTGCTGTGCTTATGGCTTGTTGCTGCTCGAGATTTGGTAATCAGGTATACAAACTTGAAGAAAAGTTAAGAGTGCACTTTTTCTTTAATGAAATGAAGCAAAAATATCTTGGATTCCTACCCTGCATCAGATTCAGATGCTGGTTTATATGACAGCTAAGGGGTGATCCTGTAACCGCAGCTGTTTTGCCAGAAAATACTCGAGATCTATTCCTATCATTTCAAACACACACTATGTGACAGAGCATCCACAGGAACCAGGTTTCTTTCTATACTCTAGATGAATGGAATGAGGAAGATGTGTTGTCTTGCTGTGCATGGTTCACGTTGGTTGAAGTTTTTGGAAAATATAGTTCCAGTTTATCTCTAAGTACTGGAAGTTTGCAGGTAGCTCTTACAATTGCCATTGATCTTCAGGACTGAGTAGCATGCTTAACCGGTCAATATGGATTTGCTGAGTAAGATTTATGTAGTTAAGGCTTGCATATAGGTTATTCCTTGGATTTCCAACCATGAGAAACAATGGAGATAGGAAATAAATTGGTTAATGTTTATTTTCTGCTTAACTGTAATCAATACTTGCTTGTGTTCTTCCGGACTTTGTAAGAAAATTGGCAGTGATCAGGGACTGTCAGAGTTCCTCAGAAGTTGGGTTACTTTCTTAAATGTTAGCAGTATTATTATGCTCTGGGTGATGGAGTTTGGGTATTAAATGAATGTTATGGTGAATGTATTTTCTGTGACCAAGCAAAACCTCTCTGCTAGGGGTTTAACAGGGTGGCAGAAGGGTGTTGGTTACTGGAAGATAGTATCTAGCAGTGCAGAAATCCGTTGATGACAGGTAGCATTTGGTGAAGGATTAACTGTTGTACCAGTACTTGCTCTCTGATACTTTATGGAAGGTGTCTGACTTTAGAGCTATGAAGGTGGACCAATTCATTTGGCAGTGTGGCTTGCTGGAGAGACACCCTTGGCATTGCAGGAGGGTTGCTGATTGAGTTACTCAAAGGGCTTATCTGCTGGCTAAAAGCCAGGGCAGGACAGATCCTTGGCTGCACAGCCAGTTGTCTCCTTGCCATTTCAGTGTTAGAATTGAATGTACAATGGAAAAATCAAAGATAGACTGAGGAGATAATGAGGAGAGCTGTGAGTCAGCCCCCCATTTGCTGTGTTTGGCTTTGGAGATGGGGCAGATAGTTTTAATATTGATATTTGGTAGCTCATTCAACAAAAGGTATTGTTTGCAGCTTTCACACTGAAAACACCACATGCAGTAATGAAGAGTAGTATCAGTCCCTCTAACACCTTAATATATAAAATAAGGCTGGTGTGGCGAGTGAAATGCTGAGCAATGAACACTCTGCTTCAGTGTGTTTCTACTTAAAACTGAATCTCGGCAGATTTACATGCAAGTTCCATCAAGCAGGGTTGAACCACTGCTGTGTGGATTTTTCTCATTATTTTGAAAGCCTTTAGGAAAAGAAATCAGCCAGTATTTTCCTAATTATGGAACCTAAAGTAAAACTGCTAAATCAACATGTAGGCATTAGACAGTGATTTCTTTCTTAACAGGGCTAATTTTGCTGAGACTTGAGAGGTCTGAGAACCTCTGAAATCAGGTTCCCTGCATAGGTCTTTAAGACAAAATAGAGACTGGTCCTGTTGTTTAGGTGTAGGTGCCGCTGCTGCAATCCAGACTTTTAAAAAGAAAATAAAGTGAAGTTTCATCTGTTGCAGATGTTTGGTTTATCTTACCTAGATTTTCACAGGCCAGTCCCAAACAGCAAGAAAGTCAGGAGTGAGTTTTATCAGCTTAACTGGATTAGCATCATACCCCTTGTCCTTAAGAAGGGTCAGATTTCTTTACCTATTATAAAACATTACTGCAAATGAAATCTCTCAACTCTTTCTATTGTGAGACTGGTATCAAATACTTGACATATTTTAGTGTCTCTTCAACATCAAGTATTAATGTTGGCATTTTTCATCATGTGGAACTCTTAAGAGTAAACTGAGTTTTTATTAAGATGTTTAAATATACATTTTATCTTCGAATTGACCATAATACATTGATGCACCTTAATATCTTTTGGGTTTACAGTTTTAATAGTACTGCTTTCTGTTATATAATCACCCTTTCAAAGGTCCCAAACCATTTTCTAAGCACCAGTTAAGGCCCTAGACATTTATTTCGGCAAATAGAACTCACTTATTTTACTTGGGGCTTTAATCTACCTAGAAATGTGCAGCCTAAGGTAATTCTGTGGTGCTAGGAGAATTGCAGATATGGTCCCTCTATTATGGCTTTAACTTTGAATTCAGATGGAAGTTTTGTTATTCACAAGAATTTCAAGTTTACCACTGAATTTTTCACTGCAATTGCAGTGAAGAGAGGTATGGTTTATTCTTGACCAGCTGGTCTAAAACATTTGTGTTTTCTGATCTCTGTTGCTTCCACAAAATGTCACTTAACTTTTGATCCCTGCAGGTTTCTCAACTGTGGTTTTAGAAAAGATAATGCATTTTAAATAAAGTTTATTTCCAGCTCTCACATTTGAAAGATCTTGGTCCTATAAGAATATTTTGCTTTAGTTGCCCTCTGATTATTGGAGTGAAAACTTTCAGAGGAGCAGTGCTGACAAAAACCTCTTGGAACAGCAGGTCATTTGGCAACTACTAAGTTAATAATGCCTGTTGCTGTGATATGAGAGGCTGAAGCAACAAGACAAAGGTCTGTGTAGAATATATTTTACTCTTTACCTGTTCAGCTGTGGATTAAATGAGGACAGACTTTTGGCTCCGAGCACTTGTGCATGAAATCAGAGCGAATAGGAGGCAAATGAGATCAGCTCTGAAAAATAATACTAACCAGAGCTAATTTTAAAAAAAGGAAATACATCTTGAGGAGCGTAAAGAAGTGAGTGTGTAGTCTTCAAGGTTTTGCCAGAAATTCATCCTAATTTGTGGTGAGGCCAGTTTTCTGAAAGTGTGTGAATGTTGAGAAGCCATAGATATGCACCTTAACCTAGGATGACTGCAGGTACAGGATGCTGTGTAACAGAATTACTTTAATCCACATTGCTAACATCTCCTCCTGCCTCTTCTGACCTGAGGAGACTTTTTTGACCTCTTTTGCTCCTGGGGTGTCTCTCCATTTACCTTCTCTGATGTGGCACTGATTATGTGGGGGCATCAATGCTCAGAGGATATGGAAACAGTTATCAGGTTGATGCAACGTTCAGTGACTGCGTGGCTGGACCAAGTTTGAACCAGATATCTGGAGGAAAGATATTCTTTTTAGTTTGTTGTGTCAGGTCTTCTGAGCATGAGGATGATCTCTGAGGGTCCCTTCCAACTCTGATTCTGTGATGGATAGAAGCAGAGACCAAAGAGCAAAAGCAGAGCATGGTAATTGTGTAAGGTAAAATATAGTAACGTGTCATTAAGGGTAGTGCTTACTGTGCAGGAGAATCGTCTGCCATGCTTGACAAGAGGCAACTCTCACTAAGACTCCCTATGATGCTTTCCCAATACATGGAGTGTACATTGCCTGTGGTTTGCAGGCCACTTCAGAGTGAGGCTCTGAACTTAGGTCTCTGAATCCATGCAAGGATGTAGATCTAAAATGTACACCATTCCCTTTTGAAATTGGCTGCAAAGAGTTCCCATGGTTCTCTTTACTGCAGGGGGAACCCATGTGGGGAGTGGATTCCAAGAAACCCAGGTAGAGTTTGTGAAGTTGGACAAATTATTTATTGTGTCTGCATAATTATTCCTTTACTGTAAAATAAGAACAGAACATCTCTGCCTCCCATATGTTCTTGGTAATAAGAACTGTGGCACAGGGAAGGAATGCCTGATTGTTGCAGAGTCCTGGACTTGCGCAGCATTTCCTGGTGTTCAAACCAAGGCAGGGCTGAGGTGCACAGTCAGGGAACACATGAGCCAGTGTGCAGTGCCTCCACTAGAGCTGGTTCTAATTAGTCATTTTTATGAGCTTCAGAGTCAGACAAAAATGAGAAGCCCTCCCCTTGGGTAGTTTCCTGTTTGCTGGGTGCATGTAAAAGAGATCTGGCCCTGCTGTATGTTCATAATGAGCTGATAATGTAAGCCAGCAGAGAGATGTGGGCTTCGGCTGGTGTGCTGCCAAGCAGGAGGTGAAAGTTCAGGAACTGACTCATGTTGCCAAGACCTGGTCCTGTGGAGAAGGTCTGCCCATTAATAGATTGAGTTTCTCATTAGGGCTGCACAGCATATGCTTGCAGCTTTTGGGTTTCAGGCTGAAACCCAATACCAGTAAAAGCCTGCTGAACAGAGAGGCAGATTTACTGGTAAATAAAGGATTAAAGGAACACTTGGCAGGGTTGTTGGACTGGAAACCTGACTGGCCTTTGAAGATTTTTCCACATGCTAGGTTCTCCCTTTAAATTTATACCAAGAGGAGACTTAACTCTGCTTTTTACTATGCAGCCCACAGGGCAGGAGTTTTACACGGTCTGCTCTGTGTCCATAAGGGTGTAAGATGTTTGTATCTGTCTCCTAAATCAAATGCATGATACTGTCTCTAAAGTAAAACATCACAAATATGTTGTTAGCTCAAAAGAGCTGATGTAAACAGACTTCTCTCTTAGTCCCTGCCCACTTGGCAGGCCTTGTCTTTCTATGCAGAGCAGGTACCACACATTAGTGTTCCCAGTGATCAGCTTAGCGCTTTCAGCATCATTAAAACTGCTTTCTCTTCTTTTTTTTGAGTGAGGGTCTCCAAAAACCCAAAACAGCATGTGACATTTATTACAGTTGGTCTAAACAGCTTCAGCAAACTGAGATAGGGGAAAGCTTAAACAGACTCACGAAGAAGAAAAAGCCCTACAGCTGACAAGAGCATTAATACTCCAGGACTTCAGGGTGGTATTAGCTTTATATTTCCTTATTGAAAGGAAAAATTGTTCCTGTTAAAGTTGTGATTCCTGGGTTTGCATGACATAATGTCTCTAACTGGCTAGCTTTACTTGGGGAAACATAGAGTTGCAAGGAACTGCAGGACAGGTGTGGTAAACTGGCCAGTACAGTAATGTTTTCCTTTTTCTTTTGATTAAGTGGAGTCTATTTTGTATTTACTAATGAAGTAGATGAAACTGCAGATGTGGAGGCTAAGATAATTTTATCTAAATCCTCTTTCAGCAGAAGAGTTTCCTTTTGTTCCCACAAGCCCAGAAGCTGCAGACATCTATAATCACTGCTGAAATTGTATTGTTTTGATCCAATAGCTGTGATAGACCTCAGTCTGCTCTGATCCAAGACATCTGGCTTCACAATGGTTACAACAGGGAAAAACTTTCTAGCTTTTTCCTCACTCAGATGTGATATGACCGGTCAGTCTAGTGTTCAGCAGCTGCATTTAAATCTTGTCATACACAAATGAGCTGTGTCAGGGTGTGTGCACAGATACAGAGGACACATATAGTCTAAGACATATGAGTACATACCTCACTATATACGCTATTGTTGTTATAAAGAGCTAGGTGTTTCCATTTATGTAAATACGAACCAGCAAAAGGATTTTTCGAGCACCAGAGGAGGAGACTATATCAGTACAGTCCAAGATCTGGTTGTGTTGTCCACTAGAATCTTGAGCTTACAGTCAGTGATGAAGTTTCTGTGGCAGAGAGACAGATCAACACTGCCTGGGAAAGAACAATGGGGTCTGGTATGGATCAGTGTGAGGGAATACGTGTGGGTATGCGACTGCTTGCCTGTGTGCCATAGGACTGGAATGGGCCTCCCTCCCATGTGCTAGCATGCAGTCACTGCTGCTGGCAGTGGGGCCAGCCATAGGTACAGTGAGAGCTGTACTCAAAGGCGGAGTCTTACAGCGTTTTGTGTTTTGAGTATGTCTTTGGTCTTGTGGCATCTTGCAGACTAACAGAGCTCTGAACATCTGATTAAATCAGTAGCTTTTATTTTCTGTAACCCAATACACCAGAGTGATGCCTCCCACAAAGGCAAACAGTGTGTCGGTGCAGCCGATGTTGCCAGGTGTGAGTGGACAGTGTTCACTGTGTTGAGACATCTTTAGCCAGCAATGTCAGCTCTTCTGTCCCTTAGGAAGCAGATTAAAACACTCCTAATGCTTTACAGCATAAATCCCAAGGAGTTCTTATGTAAACATATCCAGTGAGCACTCAATTTCCCTTAGGAGACCAGCTGAATGAAATTTATTTTCAAAGAGAAGGAAAAAATAATTTTATCTGTAAGGACTGCACTTATTGGAAAGAATGGTAGGAGGTACTCTTTGTTTTTTAGCTGTGTGCGTTATGGATCTATGGCAAGGACACAATGAGGAGAAAGGTTTGGAAGTTAAATTAGGAAAGGACAAACATAGCCCTTGCAAAATGGGTAGCAAGGCTGTTTCATTAATTTGCAGGGGGGGTCTTGTTTATTCTTGAGCCATAGCACTTTAAGAGCATGACACATTCAACCTCTTAAATAGATGGTGCAAGTAATTTGCTGTTCTGTTTTGTTGACACTTAGCATAACAATCTTGTATTCAGCATTGTGATTTGTCTTTGCCAGCGACTTTAAGGATGCTTGGGAAGCTGCAGTAAGGTGGAATTCTTAGAGGGAGATTCTGTTTTCCACCAGCCCTAAACAATACAGGTTTACTTTACTGTATCTTCAGAGGTGTTCAGGCCAACTTTGCTCTTTCATTAGTATTCCATCATTCCTTCTTCAGGGCTCACCAGATTTGTTCTGCTTTGTAGTCTTGGGTTCTTCACTTGGTATCTTCACATTCTGCCTGCTTTGTGGGTTTTTTTTTGTTTTGTTTTTGTTTTTTTTTTTGGCTTGCAATTTTTTTTCTTTGGTATAGACTTAACAAGGAAGAACTTGTCCCACTGGCTTCTGCATTCTAATTCCAAAACTGAAATTGCCAAATATCTTCTCTCAGACTCAGTATGGCACAGATGGTCTTTTGGTTTGACCCTTTCTAGGCAGATTATAGCCAGATAATTAAAGACTTATAAATAGTCCTTTCTACCTTAAAAAAATCAGAATTAAAACTGCATCTACATAATTCTTCTGCATTTACTCATTCTGTCAGATCTGCTTACATCCTTATGTAGGGTTCCTTCTGGTTCTCATTCTTCATGTAGTTTTAACTTTCCCATACCCAATACTAAAACCACAACCACTGTAGTACTTTATTCATCGTGTGATTTCTTCATCCATTTGCTTGTCTATTGCAGGTAAGCTGGAGAGAAAACATAGAATGGCTGAAGTCTAACTGCTGTGGGGATTGGGGCTTCAAAGACCATCTTGCCTCCTGATTCTGCCCCTCTGTACCAAACAGACCACCCAGTTGCCGCTGTGGAAAGCTGGGATGCTGCCACAGATCTTTTGAGTCAGGAAAGGATAGAAAGAGCAGTTTGGGGTTTAGGAGTTCCTACTCATCCTAGTCTCTAGTGGTTTTGCTGTGTTTTCAGCAGCAGCTAGGTTCAGACCTCTCACCCTAAAACCAACCCTTAAAAATCAGGCCTTAGAGGTACTGTGACCACAATATCACCAGGGCTGTAAGCATCCCTTTTAATTAATCCCTGGGAAAGGTTGCATTTAGCTAGATAGATTTCCGCTTGGTTTCTGTCCTGTTGCTGTTGTGGTATGATGAGTTGCTTTGTTCTCTGAGACAATTACTTGGAGGTTAAAGGTGACACCGAATTCATTTCCCAAGTGGGTGAGGCTATCCCCCACCCCCTCAGCCTCATTTCTCAATTAATCTCCTCATAAATCCTCATTGCATGCCTGAAATGGAGATGATTACAGGGTTATAGCCAGGATATTGGGATGTTCTGGTATGTTTTTAGTCACAGCATGTACATGAGTATTTAATACGTGCAAGTATTTAAATGTGTGAGCGTTGTTACTGTTCCAAATTCCTCTACGTGGCAGAGACTGAAGAAGGATGAGTGTCTGTCTTCACACTTAAATTTTTGTATCAATAATAAATTAATATATTTTTTCCAGGAATTAATTAGCAGAAAATGTGGAGGGCCAGGACATTGCTGGTGTAGCACAAAGGAACTTTCCTGATGGTTACAGAACTTCAATGATTTATAGTAGTAGTGAAACTTTTCTAAGGGCAACATTCTTCAATAGTTAAAGCTAATCTAAGTCAGCACTTCCATGGTCTTTTTCCCCACAGATTAGAAAGTTTACACCAAATTTGCATAGATTGCTGGAAATGCCAGGTAGCAGAGACTGAGGCACTTAGTTACCACTCAGGAGTTGCCAGACTGGAGTCTAATCACTGGAGGCGTTTGCTAACTTGTCCTGTAAGGCTTTGTGCATTAACGGTGAGACTCATGCATTGCCTTACTTTCCTGGACTGTCTGATTTTGATACCTCAGCCCTGTGCAGTGCAATGCTGCTGTCTCATTCAGGTGCATCTAGTTGAGTTTATCAGTGACCTGCTGTGACATCTCCCCAGAATGCAGTCCAGCACAGTTGCTGTGTGGTGGGACTCTACTTAGGCAGTCATCAAAATTCTGTTGTGGATCTCTGTGTGGAATTTGAACACTAAAAAGCACATTGTGCCTGGTAGCACATGTTTGAAGCTTTGCAAGTTCTCAACCTAAATTAACTAAGGGTTGTACAACAGGTACTGTGTAGGGTGATGGAAATAGTTTTTGCTAATAATGTTTTTCTTCCTCAGAAAGTTCCCTCAAGACTGTAAGATGGGAATTGGAAAGGTTTATTGAAGGCAGTTGTTTAAAACTGTCACTTAGCTGGGTCACGTTACCCCTTCAGTCAGTTATCTGTGCTCTTGTGTAAACGTACTCGTTATGATGACAGGTCTAAGGAATGTGTTGTTGAAGAAATGAAACTGCTATCCAGGAAGGGCTTTGCTCTGTCACAAGTATCTGAGAACTCCCAGTTTGTTGGAGCACAAAACCCCTCAGCCACATAAACAAAACCCCAGGACAATCCATGTCCAGTTGTTTCATTATTAAGCCTAGAGATAGCTCAGATCACCTTTAAAATAAGGTGTTTGCCTTTTAAAAAACAGGCCAGATCATGCTAGAAGCTAATTTCTGTGTTTGCAGTGGCATGGGGCTTCAGGGTGTATTTAAAATATATGATCTTCAGCAACTCTTCCACACATGTCAGAGCCAAATCCACAACCTTTTTCACAGTGCAGGATTTTCTACAGAAGGTGCCTAATAGCTTGTATGAGATTACTGGCTCTTTGTAGCAGCAAGTTTAAACTGCCTGACCTCTAAAAAAATCAGACAGCTTCTGACATGTCTGTTATCAATCTGTGTGAAGGAGCTCTGGAGATGGAAGGATTAGATTTGTGGCTAACTACATTGAATGAGTCTCAGGATGTTTGATTTCTGTGTTTGAATATAAACGTAATAGAAACTCCTGGAAAACTTGCTTTAGTCAAACTGCCTCAGTTCCCTGTCTAGATGGTGGGGAAAAGCTCTTGCATCTATTGTGCATTTAATTGCTGGGCTGGGATGATAGGTCTGGAAAGGGTTTATTTCATGATAGGGTGCAGCACCCTGACAGCACAGACCCTGCAGTGCGAGGTGCTGGTTATGAACATGCCAGGATGAATGCTAGAAGTATGTTATTAACCCCAGGGTAATCATTCTTCCATTTTTACCCTTGGGAATTATTCACTGTCAAGTTGTACCTAGATCTTAGTTATATCCTCTAAACTTGGCTGGTACAGAGAACAGTGGCGGCTGAATCACAGGGCGGGTCTGATGGCATTAATGTGGTAGAAAATCTTGTTTGTCACTGGTTGGCTTTATTTTTAATTAGGTCCTCAAAATGTACCTCTTTAGCCAGAAAAATTATGCTCCTGTTCTCTTACTGGTTGTCAATCGTTGCAATTTATTTATTGAGTCCTCTCTGTCCTCTTTCTCCACCTCTGTAGCTGAAAGCTCTGTCCTGCACTGATCTTAGCCTTCCTCACGCTGAGCTTTGTACTCTTGGTTCTTGCTGATTTTTGTGGCAGTGGAGAGTGCTGAGCAAATTGCACCATTCAGGCTCTAGGACCCTAATCTCCCCTTAAACAAGGACCCTGTCTAAAGCAGTTGAATGTTGAAACATTGGAGTGAGTGCCTATCAGCATCTAACAAAGACCTAAACAGCAGAGGAAAGCGCAGAGCTGTTAGAAACTAGAGAGACACAGAGCAAGGAGCTGTTATGTTGCCAAGGTGTGAACTGATGGTTTCAAGTTGTAATGTATATCCTTCATGTCCTCTTTTTTATGACACTTCAGTAATAAAAAAAATAATTAAAAAAGTTAATGTGACTGTTCATTATGACATTCTGGCCAATGTTTAAAGTTTTGTAGGGATTTTTTGAGCCATTTTGTAGAACTAAATTTGAGACATCCTTTGCATAGACCTGCCTTCCACATAGGTGTACTACTGTGGAAATTAGGTGTTCTCAGCTGAATGTCTTCCATGGGAGATCTCTGAAAAAATAGAAAATCCTGATTACATTGCTTACTTATTTCCCACTTTGACTTCCACTGTGTTATTTTTGCTTGCTTTAGATATAGGGTTGGTTGGTCTTTTTTTCTAACCTCTCGCAGTGTTTTGACGCTTTTTTTTTTTTTCTGATGACCTCTATGTGGTTTTTGATCACAAGTGAATCAAACTTAGTGATAACTTCTCTTATTTTATCACAAGAGAAACTGGGTTGCTGAGGTTTCCTATGCCTGACATATGTTGTTGTTGGAACTGGGAATAAACTCTAATATCCTAAATCTTTCTCTTCTCTACAGCTCTCAGACAGAATGAGCTTAATTGTCATTTGCTTTGGAGTTCTAGTGCTGACACAATGACTGAATGCAGCATCCTTGGAGTTCTTCACAATGAGGTGAAGGGTGTTTTAAGGAAAGGCCATCATATGACATTTTACCTACTCTGTTGTTCACGGGGCATTGACATTTGCAGCTTCTGGCAAAGGCAAGAAAGCCCGAGTACCTGAATAGTGTCTGTCCAGAAGTTTCCAAAACCTTATCTCTTAACAAAACCCTTCATTAGCAGAAATTTGTGTTCCTGATATTCATCTTTGATTTTCAACAGTAAATATGTCAGATGGGCTCAGCAGAGCAGACGGTTAGTAATGACAGCACTGGGAGTGGGAGTGACTCCTGAAACCTTCACTGACCTTTGCATATACATTGTTGTTTTACAGACTTTTAATGTCATCAACCGGTCTGAGAAAACAGTTTATAGATTTCAGTCTGGAACGTCAGACAGTCTGACTAGCATGTCTCGGTTATATGAATCCAGGGCGAGAGCAACAGAAGGAATTTCTGCAGTGGAAGGGTGAGGTGTAAGGTATATAGAACCATGACCATCGAAAATTGGAGCTTGTAGGCTGTCTTTAAAACATTAGAAATGCATTTCTGTTCTGCATTTTTCTGAAAGTTTGCCTTCTGTTTGTTTCCAAATTAGACTTGAAAGATTCTCTCTTCTATGTATGAAAAGGCTGTCTGGGTTTTATACACGTGTCTGTTGTGTCAGTAATCTTGGGAAAAATGGAGCAAAGTGACAGATGTTGGATAATGCTTTATAATGCAGAGGCCTAATCCTGGTTTCTAATAGATAAATACTAAAATCAGGAGTTTTACGTGTAGTTAAGACCTTACTCTAGATGGTCAGCATATCTGCTCAAATGTTCAAATTGTCAGCTTAGGTCTGGATAAGTTCTTGGCCTTTGTGCCCTCCTCCCTGGCAGTAAGCTCTATGATCTAATGGCACAGCGTACGGAATTTTTATCAATTCACTTTGCATTCTCATTGTTTAATTTCTGTGACCATCCCTTTGTCCTAAAGCAGTGTGGAAGTTCCTGGTATACTTTTCTGCTAGTTTAGGTACTTTGTCGTTTTCCTGGCAGTTTTGAAATAATGATGTTCTGCCTGTGCTGGAGAAGAATGGGGGAAGTGACTGATTCTCTATTAAATCTACAAATGTCTTTTGAGATTTAGTGAAGGTTTTGGCTGCAATAATGTACAAAGGGTAATTTCATTAAAGAAATGCTCTTGGTATGTGTGAGGGGCTTATTTAATAGAATTTTATGGCAGTTTTTAATTTAGCAATATACTGAATAAAATAAGTTAATCTGTCCCACTGAAATAAAATATGGAATTTGTTCAGCATAACTGATTATACTGTCTCCTGACAGTCTTTTTATGATGTGGTTTAATAGACCTCTGATCCAGGATAAAGAGAGTTTCATCTACATCTAGGCTTAAAATATCATATAATCACAGAATGGTAGGGGTTGGAAGGGACCTCTGGAGATGATATGGTCCAACCCTCCTGCCAGAGCAGATTCTCCCGCAGCAGATCCTGCAGGAACATGTTGCCGTGTGTTTTGAATGTCTCCAGACAGTCAAATGTCAGTATCTACAAACTTACTGGGCAGCCTGGGCTGGGGCTGTGTTACTGTCACCTTAGAATAAGTTATTCTGTATGTTTAAGTTCAATCTGTTCCAATTTATGCCCATTACCCCGTATTGGTTCTCTGAGCACTACTGAGAAGAGCCTGGTCCAGTCCTTCTTCCACTTGCCATTTAGACACTTCTAAGCATTTGAGATTCTCCCTCAGCCTCCTCTCCAGGCTAAACAGGCCCAGCTCTCTCAGCCTCTCATCATAAGGCAGATGTTCCAGCCCCTGCTCATACGTCTGGTTGTTTACCAAAGTATGTACACTATATGTAGCTGAATGGGAATGTACCATCTCTGCTCCAACAACAAAACACTGCACTTACAAACTTACCTTTGGACTTCAGGTCTCAGTTTAATGAAAGCTGTCTTCCAAAAAGAGCTGAGCAAATAATTTAGTTAGCAATCGCTTGTTTGACAAAATTACCCTCATTGGATGCTCACAGAATATTCAAGAATAGGCTCAGATATCTGCTGTATAGATTTGTTTTCACAATTTATTTTTAACTTCTCAAACTGGTCTCAGGCATTCACCATAAACATTTGATGCTTTATGTTGTTTATGTGAAATTAGTCTTTGTGTTCTCGCACTAGATGAAAAGCTGTATCTGATGGTCAAGGATAAGAAACAGAAAACGTGCCTTTCTCAGCTGCCCTGGCATGTGTGTTTTCAAACGGATTTTTTTTTTTTTTGGTGGCCTTGGAACTATAGGTTTAAAGCCAGAAAGGAATATGAGGTTCCAGTTATTCCTGTACTTGAACAGTAACTTGTACTGAAAAGCACCTTTCAGGGCTGCTGAATGGACTCAAGTCTTGTTGTGAAGACACAGGCGAGCAGTTGCTAGCTTTGCTGCAGTAGTTGATCAGCCCCAGAGTTAAAAAATGTGTCCTGTTTTCTGGATTGGAGCTGGGTTGTTTTTAAGCTCCACGCACCCTTTCTAACAACAAAATCCAGTTTTCTAGATGTTAAGAAAATTGGAGAATTGGAGGGAATGAGAGTGCAGCTAAGGTTCTTGGGAGGTCTAAGGAATGTACTTGCAGAGTTGTAGTACTAAAGTTCTTAGCAAAATATGTGCCAGAAAGGCTTCACACTTTCTGAAGTGACTAAATGTGGTGCAGGTATAGAAAATGAAGGGAAAATGGCCTCAAAAAACATCGCTGTTGACATTTTGTGGTGAAGGAAAATACCTCTGCTGATTTAAGTGCATCTCTTCTACTTTTATGCTTTCCGTACACTTTTTTTTTTAGCTGCAAAATGAGATTGGTGTGCAAGAGCAGAACAGGCTTGTGGTGAAAAAATGGTGTCATGTTAATGAGAGGATGGGTTGTATATCGTGCTGCTTAGCAACAGTGTGGGTGCAGGGGCAGCATGGGAATGAGAAGTCCATGTAAGGAGAGGGAATAGTGTCTGTAGGACTTGCAGGCTCTTAAGTAGTTGTGATGCTGTAAATAATATTTTGGGTTTTCTTCCTTGGAACTCATGACATGGAATTTGGGAAAAAAACTTAAAATGGTTATATCTACAGTTGGGAATGGAGGAACAAGAAAGTGCTTAAAGTTGTTACAAAACAGAAGGAGAAGATCTTGCCTTCAAACTGACAGAATTCTTGGTAGAAGCTTGGGCTGTACTGATGTGTTAGGTAATAGAACACAGAGGGATAGGAACTTGTCAAGTACTTTCCCTATGGTTTGTTTCCTGGAAGAGTAACTATAAATGTGCCTTTGTGAAGGCCATGCAAGATGCAGAGAAAGCTTTTCATGTTACTTTGCATGGGCAGATGTCTTCTGCTTCTCACTGGCTTTCTCTGGCTAGGAGCCTTCTGGCCAAGGGGACAGGCAGATGGTTTCCTTGAAGGCTCAGCAAACATCAATCAATGAAGACACATGGCCACTGGCCAGTGATCTCCCACCCACAATCTAAACCCTTGATTCTGAGTTCAAAAGAGACTTGTTTCAAACCAGCTTTATAAAAGAGTGGCTTTAAAATATTAAGCTTTTATGACCATTTCAGTGAATAAAGTATCCAGAGCTCAATCTGCCCATGACCCAGTAGAATTCCTCTAACACTGGAATCCAAGAAATAATGGTAGGTGTCAGAATTCACCATTTCATATCTAGCTCCAGAAAGAAACTTCTTTGGTTATAGGAATTTGAGGCTGGTTTGTCACACTGGAGTTGATTATGTGCATCTGGCCTGGTTGGGTTCAGATGAAGTGCTGTAGAAGCATATGATGCCAGGAGAGGATTAAAAAGTCAGCAGGCTATTATAAAGGAGGAATAATTACTTGTAAGCCTTAACTTCTGTTCTTGGCTAATTCTAGCTTTGTTTGAATGTTCTTAATCTTTTCCATGTTGGACTTCACTTCTGGGCAAGTTGTAAAGTTGTAGCTCTTCTTTGATAGTGTAGAAGGATAAAGCACTCACTGCCTGCCTGTAGATCAGGCCTCTCAGCACAGAAACAAGGCTTCTGCATTTCCTTTCTCACCTACATTCTTCATCTCTATTTCAGTTTGTAAAAGCCCTCATGAGGTGGGAGTTTCACTTACTTGAGCCCAGGTTTCATTATGGACCAGGATTGCTAGATAAAGCACCCAGGGTTTTCTCAGGGTATTTATACCCTTTAGCTGAACTGTTTGAGGAGGTTCCACTTCCATGACCTTAAGTTATATTTGTATAAATGTCCTTACAGCTCTCTTTGCCACAGAGACCCAGTTATGTTTTACTGATATAATTCTGCCCATTAGAGGCAGAACTGACAGTGAAATATTGTTCCCACAACCTCTACTGTCATAGGGCTGAAACACTTAAATTTACATCTCGCTTCAACATGAACCTCTGGAAACGTTTCAGTTGTTGTGCAGAAGAAAGTTTCAAATTGAAAAA
Organism: Upupa epops; assembly: GCA_013397515.1. NCBI lineage: Eukaryota > Metazoa > Chordata > Aves > Bucerotiformes > Upupidae > Upupa > Upupa epops. Next base: position 119,586 of record VZRI01011385.1, read on the forward strand.
TCTGTTGCAGAGCACCTGAAAGTACAGAGGCATCAGCAGGGCTGCTTTTTTTCCTTTTCCCCCTTCCCTAACAGGTTGTCTATTTATTTTTCAAGCAGACTGGTAATCTTATTATTTTAAATAACATTTAAGCGTAACTTATGATATGAAACTTGGAAAAACGCTAGCATCTTATTTAAATAGCTTCTCTGACAGATTAAAGAACTTTGTGGCTGAGCTGATCAAGCATACAGAAATGTTCTCTGGAAACATTAGAAATTAATTATTCCTGAATGTGAAAGTTATTGGGTAGATACATAGAGAATAGAACAAATTCCTTAAATGATGGCTTGTAGTTGCTAATGCACATGGTTGGGATTCTGAAATAACACAGACGATTTTAACCACCGATTTTATCAATAAAAAGCTTAAAGTGCTCAAGTAATTTGTCTGAAGTACAGCCATCACTGTGGAGAATGGTATTTCTATTATTTTTGGTGTGGAAATGGGTGGAAATCTTTACAGTACAATAAAAAAATAAAGCTTTTTCTTCCTTTTGTCATCAGCCTGACCAAGTAAGTTTTGCTGTTTGACTCCATCTTGTTAAAGTGGGAGTTGCATGGTTGCTTTTCTTAATGTTGGGCCAGATCCTTTCATCCCTGTGACTGATGCAGGATAACAGGAGTGCCTGCAGAAGTGACCCACTGCCTGCCTGAGGATACCTGCTACAGCAGATAACTTGGGAATCACAGGAAACTAGCAGTTAATTTTCAAGCATAGATTCTGATCAACAGCCCATTACAATCATAGCACTTCACTTATCTCTGCTCAGTTTATTGCTGGTTTTTACAGGTCTGCTGAAGCCAAAGACATTTCTTGAGCTGCAGAGGTGCCAGATGCAGAGCTTCTCTAGGCAGGGAAATGCTTCAGCACTATGTGCCTGTGCACTTGAGTCAATTGATATTTGCATTCATGGAAGGGCTTAGGTGCTTTAAATGGAAATTGCTGCCCTCTACGAGGCTCTGGGTCTGAGATAAGAGGATGCCTAATAAAGAAGTTCTAATGATTCTTCAAGTCAAATTCAGTAGCCACCCTGACCACAAAGAAGCCCTGAAATCAGGGCTTTTAAAAAACTGGTGCTATCTATCACATTGATGTCAGTGATTGATCTTTTGAGGGGCTGTGGGAAGCTGCCCAAACCTCAGCAGGCTCATTTGGGGCAGGAGTTTAAAGAGAAAGGTGAGATCAAACTGCTACTGTTTTAGTAAAACAAATTCTTGTTCTGCTCCTGGTCCAGAAAAAGTATTGTAGGCCTTGTTTTCTTGGAAGGCTCATGGACCATTATATTCTTTGTATTCCTGATTTAAGTGTTACAACACTCTGGGATGTAGCTCAGACAGATTATTACTTTGATCCAGATAAGGAGAAATCAATCAGCTCAGGAGGTGGCATTTGTAGATTCCTTGCCAGCAGAGTTAAAATGTATTCCAAGGGTTGGAGACTTCCAGGTGCTAAACTGATGCTACATTGAAAATGTGTATCTCCTTGACAGAGAGGGTGTGATGCTGTTATTCCACTAAATGCTGGTATTCTCATCAACAGGTCTTTTTATTTTTTTTTCTGTTACCTTCTGATTAATTTTGTTGTTTATTTTGTGTCCATTCGTGGCAGTTTACTCATTCATGAGAACTAATTCTACCATACAGTGGTGGTGCATGAATTAAACATGAGTGAACACATCTCAATTCCTGATTTCAAATTTACAGCCGCTATCCTTTGAGAGCTCTGATGTTCTCTCTCCTCCACATGTGTTTCTTTCCCTTTCTCCCTAATTGCCTATCACCTACCTCCCAAGGCTCTTTGCCTTCGCCTTCCCAGTGCCCGACATTGCCAGCATGCAGGCTGTGTGTGCACTCAGTAGGCTTGCAGGGAAGCTGTCTATCAGCAGTGGTCATTTGGTGTAATGACAGATATCGATTATTTATTGCTTGAAAACATTTAATTAAATTTGACCACATCATTAGCTCACTAGCAGCCACTAGTGCTGCAAGGACAGGAAATCTATTACATACCCAAATCCTCAAGCTGCAGGACTTTGTGAGAACACTGGTGAAAGCCTGCCTCTGTAGGGCCTTTTAGAGAGCTGTAGATGTTGCTGAGGTTCAGATGGCTTTGTGCATTATGCATTACGCTTATGGTCGCCTTTTACTTTAAAATAGCTGAACTTACACAGATTCTTAAATCTGGGCTCTGATGGGATTCCCCAACAACACTGGAGCACATGGATGTCTGAGGACAAGGGCTGTTTTTTAAATGGTAAAGACAGCCCAGCACTGGATGCATCATTCATTTATGTTCTTCACTTATAGTCAGTCACTTCAGTAGGAGTAAGGAAGAGGGGTTGTAAGTAGCACTGTGTAACCCACATGTATTTTAAATATTCTCTATTATCATCCTGCTTAATGTAAGTAATAAATTTTACCTTTAGACAATACATGCCATTAATCTTTATAACAGGAAAACAACACAAGTCAAAAGGGAGCTAGCTGATGTTAGGCTGAAACATAAAATCAGCCAGTGTGTGCTAATTGCTCTCTGCGTACATCTTATACATTAGTGTTTGCTGAAAGTTTTCCAGCCTGTGATGTGCATTTGCATTTAAATAACTTGGCTGAAGTACTGTCAATATTAAATTATAGAGGCACAGACTGTAGTGCTAGAAACAGTAATGTGAGAGCAAGGTTTCTTGACAGAAGAAGAGTGTGAAATGGTGTGTGCCAGTTCTTAGAAAAGCAGTTTCTGTGTTTTGGCTGTAGAACAGAAATGTTGATGATCTGGCTGGTGTTCATGTAGGGCTAGTGATGAGCAGCCCTTTGGAGACCATGGTTCAGTGGACTAGACTGACAAACCCAACACCTTCTGCCTGTGATAGCCAAATAGGAAGGTTGGGAAGACACAGGATGAAAGTTTTTAAATTAGCAGGAAGTTCATAGGGGAATATTATGACCTGAAAAAGAATGGTAAAGGTGAGCAGATGGGTGGTTTAAAAGGCACCCTGTTTACTTATGTGATTGGTTTTGGAAGGCTTTGTCTTTGATTTATGGCCAGTCCTTAAGAGAATTGGTATTGTTTTTCTCAAAGTATTCAATTAATGTTTTATAGGTAAGCTGCATATTAGCGGAGAGCTGCTGCAGTTTAGTTCAGCCATGTAGAGTGGCTGTTCGGACCAGCATTACTAGGTGAATCTTCTTCCTCCTACTTCCTCCAGGAGAATAAATCCCTGGTTGTGACGCACACATTATTTGTGTGACAAAACATTTGTTATAGATAAACACAAGGTACTGCTGAAGCCTGATGGATTTTCTCTGTTGTGGGTATAACACAAAAATGAATCAGCTATATCTAAACGTGGAACTGCACTACAGATATTATTTGCCTCAAGTAATGTTGAGCCTAACTTATCAGGAAACTTCACTAAAGTTGTAGTTAATAAACCTTTAAACCTGTAAACAGATTTGATCTAATTCACATCATCTCTTCTTTTATTAGTGATGGATTGTCGAGGGGTCTTGGACAATAACCAGAGATTTTCTTCATTACCAGCATACCTACCTGTGAGCTATCGGATCTTTAGCTCTGAGACTTCTTTCTTTCTCAAGGAAGCCAACCAGGATTTTATGAGAAATTCCAGTCTGCAGTCACGAGTGGAATCATTCTTCCCATATAAGGCCAAAAGAGCACCTATATTAAATGCAAGCTATGGACCTTTTTCTGTTGAACAAGCTGTGCCCCAGGACCTGATGCTGACTTCCAACTTCTTTGGATCTGCCAACAAGTTTACTTATAATTGGAAACTTCAGGCATATATAATGAGTAACAGAGTTTACCTGAGCAAGCCCAAAGTTCAGGTCCTGTTCTACATTGTGGGAAGAGACTGGGATGACTACAGCACCACGGAGCGGCTGCCCTGCCTACGAGTGTTTGCCTTCCGAGAGACAAGGGAGGTCAGGGGCAGCTGCAGGCTGAATGGAGATCTAGGACTGTGTGTGGCAGAGCTGGAGCTCCTGCCAAGCTGGTTTAACCCCCCCACTGTTGTCACCGGCCGTAAGAAACCACTGGATCAGTTTGAAGGGAGCCCTGTGGAGCTTTACTATACTATTCAAGCAGGAGATGAGAAGGGAGAGTGTACCACTGAGGACATAAGGAAGGGAAATGCTATCCGTCCAGGGAAGGATGGTGTGGATGAAACCATGTCCCACTTACAGAGGATTGGATCTGTAAGCCTCTATCGTGGCCAGGAGACTTCTCAGCTGACAGAGCTACGGCTGGATGGTAATATTGTGGTTTGGCTGCCCTCAAAGCCTGTCAAACAAGGAGAGGTGGTGAATGTTTATGTGACAATCGCCAACAACTCTACAGTGGATCAGTTCATACTCAGGTACAGTAGGCTGTTTTTTCCGTTTCTAATGTGGTACCACACAAAGGTGTTGGGGGCATGGGATGAATCTCAACCCATTTGATGTGAATCCACTCTGAATGTTGCTCTTAGTCTTTGAAATATGTTATTTTCTTTCTGTGCATGGGACTGAAAGCCTCCATCACCAGGAGGCTTGTAACATGAATGTCCTGCCATTTATTACATGCCCACCTTATGCACTGATGTATAAAACATGGCAATCCACAGCTTTAGTGAGGCCATTTGTGTGCAGTGATAGACAGAAAGGCTCCAGGAAAGTTCTCCACTTTACAGAGCTTATAAAATCAGATTTTTATTGCATGAGCATGGAGTTTAAACGTAGCAGAACTTCAATTACCTGCTTTGCTTTAAGTGCTCTGGCAGTACTTTACTCTCCCACACAGAGTGGTTTTCTTAGAATTCTTTAGGGAGGGATTTAATTATCTACTTGGAGTTGTGTTTTTTGTCTTTACCAACATGTGCACCTTTTAAAATAAGGCCTGATGTGTTTGATAAGGCATCTGATTGTAAGGAGCTGCTAGGGCCATTATTTTGGACAGGACTTGGGAACCCAAGAGCTACCTTACTGGGTCAGATCACTTTTTTCTTCTTTAGCAGTTTCCCTGCTGTTCAGATGAAAGTCCTTTGAGCATGACAGACTGGGAAACTTGTTAATCACAGAAACATTTGATGTATCTTTTTTCCTTGTTACGAGGCTTTAAATTCAAGGGCAATTTCCACGGTGATAAACAACAATTGCTCTTTAAAGCCCCAGGGAATCAGAGTTTCCCAAAAGATACTGCACATGAAGGTATTTATTTCTAAGGCTTATATGAATTACATTAATACATAGTTGACAACTACTGAGGAGAATAGCCTTTAGAACAGGAAGTTCTGCTTGGCAGATAAAAGGCTTTTATTTTTTAAAAAATGGGGAATTTTAGTCATCCCAGAATTGTTCTGATGTTTGCAGCTTTGGTTAAGTTGGTGTGATAATCTCCCAGACACCTGTTTACTGAGTGAAACCTCTGTTATAGAAGTCTTTTTCTGACGTTGCTGCTTATCTTTTATTGAAAATCCTTTTTCACAAAGTAGTAGAAACAGAATATTTTTCTACATAACAAGCATAGCTGTGGTGAAAGAAGTCCAAGGGCAATGAACTGAGTGTTTGCTGGGTGGATGGGATTGGGGATCACCCTTTGAAGATCTGTGCCACAGTTTTTATTAAAAGTGAGTTCAAGATAAACAAGCTTCTTGAAATCTGGTAATGTATTTTCTTGCTTAGAAATGGATCTGCCTGCCAAGGCAAGGGCATCATTTGCAAGCTGGGACGTGCAGTAGATGGAGAGGGTAATGTAGGATACCAGCAGCCTGTGTGACTCTTACGGACAAACTGGATTCGCTCTGGTTTTGAAAGCAGGTGACTGATGTATTTGAAGTGAATAGTCTGGCATTGTTTTGTGTTGTCACAAATGCAGAGCTCAGGCCAAGTTCTCTTGTGAAGCATCCTTTTGGTAAAAAGAGGATTTGTCTTTTTACTGAAACTGCTTTGATAGAATTGTAGGATACAGATGTAAGAACACAAAATGCTGAAGAGATCAAAATTACTTTTTTTGATGGCCTTCACTTGCTTCTGATGGGGATGGGTGATGGTCATTGTTTTAAGATGAAGCACAGGTCTGACTCATGTTCTGAAAGTCTGCTCAGTGTGTACGTTCCTTTCCACTACTAAAAGCAAGAAAAGCAACATGACTTATTCCAAAGCAATCTTAGAAAACATTTTCTTGCAGGCATGTGGTTCTCTAGGGTCTACCAAAGATGCAGAACTGTGCAGTTGTTGATACTTTATGTGGAAGCTTTTTTTAAGATGAACAGAAGGGTAATTCCACATAGAAGAAAAGGAAATAGTTTTAACTGTTTTCTTGACACCATGACAGATAGAGCTGATACCTACTGGTGAAAGTCATGTGGGACAATCCCACATGTGCTTTTTTGTGCCCCATTCTGTTGGCTGTGATGGTTTGTATTGTGGTTTTAGTGACAGACTGGCAAATCCAAGTTCACTGTGCTGGGTCTGTGGTGGAAATCTTTTCTTCAATGAAACTTCCTGGATATGAAAGAGTGTGGAATTTGACTTGGGAATCTATGAAGTGATTGTATCTTACAGGAAAACAGCTGAGTGAATGCAGCAGTCAGTCCATACTCTGGGTCTGTCCAGAGGCTTCTTTAACCTTCTCTGAGGCCACTGTCTGGTCAGAGAGAGTGCTTTATGCTCTCATCCTACTGGGTTCCCATCAGAGCAATGCCTACATATAATGACCTGCATTCACATGTAATGATCCTAAAGAAAAACACACATATTATGGGTGAGTTTTTCTGTTTCTATATTATTTATTGAGGTATTGCAACATCCAGTGCTGAAACAAACAGCATGTGATCATTGCTTTGGTGGGGGGTGGAAATAATAGCTACAAATCTTCTCTGGCAGAAGGAAAGTAGGCTGGTCCAAATGACCTCGTATCCACAAATTATTGCAGTTGAAACTGTGTTCTTAAATTGTGTCTTAATTCAGAATCCTATTACAGTATCTATAAATTTATCAGCCTGGGAACACCAGCAAATTCAAAGAGGATGACTAATATGACAGGGAGTGAAGGGGATTGTGCACAGCAATACAGTAACGCAGCAGGAGCTGCATTTGGATAAACACAGATCTTCCTTTCCTGCACTTAGGAAAGATGCCCTTCCACGGGGCTATTTCGGAAGCAACTCAAATACTACTGCAGTGGTTACAGGATACAGCTCTGCTCACAGGCCAGTTCAGTCCTGTCATGGCACCTTTGGTAAAGTTTCCCAGGTATTTTCTATATGTAATGTAGAAAATGTGAACAACTGGAATGTTATGAGTTCTGTAAAGGGGCGGATAAAGAGAGAGGAGAGTTTGTGGGTGCAGATCAAGAGGCAGGCTGGCATGAGTGACACTGTTGTGGGTGTCTATTACAGGCCTCCAGGTCAGAATGAGAAAGCTGATGAGTTCTTCTACAGG
>VZRI01011387.1:0-19262 GCA_013397515.1 Upupa epops
CTACCTTCATCATCTTTTAGGCCCTCCGCTGGACTCTCAAGCAGTTTTATGTCCTTCTGGAAATGAGAGACCCAGAACTGGACACAATATTTCAGATGTGGTCTCACCAGAGTAGAGTAGAAGGGGAGGAAAACCTCTCTTAATCTGCTAACTGCAGGCCTACTAATCTATCCCAGTGTGCCACTGGCCTTCTTGGGCACAAGGGCACATGGCTGGTTCATGGTCATCTTGCTGCCTCCCTACCACCAGGTCTCCTATGGTGCTCTCAGCACTGGTGAGGCCACATCTTGAGTTCCGGATTCACATTTTGGCACCTCAATACAAGAAAGGCATTTTGGTGCTGGAACTCATCCAAAGAAGGAAAACAAGGTTGATGAGGGCTCTGGAGAACAGGTCTTATAAGGAGCAGCTGAGGGAGCTGGGGCTGTTTAGTCTGAAGAAAAGAAGGCTGAGGGGAGATCTTATTGCAACTACCTGAAAGAAAATTGTAGAGAGGTGGGTGTTGGTCTCACCAGTAACAAATGATAGGACAAGAGGAGACAGCCTCAAATTGAGCCAAGTGAAGTTTAGGTTAGACTTTAGGAAAAACTTCATTAAAAGGGTTAACCGGCACTGGAACAGGTTGCCCAGGTTGGTGAATTACTATCCCTAGAAGTCATGTAGATCTAGAGCTTAGGACAGGGTTTAGTGGTGGGCTTAGCAAAGTTAGGCTAATGGTTGGACACTATCTTAATGTGTCCAGATACATACATAATAGTGTCCAGATCTTAATGGTCTTTTCCAACCTAAACAATTCCATGATTCTATGATTTGTCTTCCTGTCTGGGGTTAAATAAATTACCAACACATAAACCATCCAATAATCTAAAAGGAAGGGTTGATTCTTACAAAATCTTAGGGAAATGTATCTTCTTCCTGTGTACAAATGCAGCCAACTCAATTTTAAAGCTGCCTTAGAAACAATCTTTCCAAGAATGATTTTAATGGTGAGGTTGCTATAAAGCAGAGCTGACAAACCGTCTACTGTTTCTTTTTCAGCCCATGTTAAAACAGTATTCCATGGAGTTTTTAGGATTTCTTCATGTCATTGTAATATCTGAACATGGTATGGAAAGTCAAGTCTGCCACAGATGGCCAAATTTACCTTCACACAATAACAAAAAGGGTGTTCAACATAAATAATTAAGCTCCATATCTTACAGAGTAGCAAATTGTCAGTAATTAGGATGTAGAGCAAAAACTGAAAAAAGCAAGATTAGAAAGTACATAAACCACCACAGACAGAAGACTAATGTTATATTAGAAATATTAATATTATACTTCCAAAATTACCTTCAATACTACCCTCCACAAAGAAGCAGATTCCCCATTAAAGCATTAATCTGCAATGCAGATTCATGAGGGATTCAGGAGCAAATGGTAAAACAGATTTTATTCCAATTGTCCATATGGTGAACAAAAGACCAATGCAAATATGAGAGAAAGACAGGTGCTGAAGAATTAATGTATTCAAGGTAATTTTGAGAACTGATAGGTTGCTGAAGAAGAAAACTCTTTCTTAAAGCACTCAATACAGCCAAAAAACACGATCTTGCGTAATTTCCTCCAAGTGCCAAATGCACAAGGTATGCAAGAGCTGCCCAGGTGCCAATTTGTCCACCTGACTCGAGATTGTTCCTCACTTTCCCATGATGAATGTTCACAAGTTACTCTTTTATGCCAAATCTTTTCTCTACCACTGTTCTGCCCCTAGCTGCACTTTCTGTAAGGCCAGGTGTTCAACCTGACTAATCTGGTATACAGGTTGCACACAAATCTTAGAAAGAAAATCCACAATACAGAAAGGTAGGAGGTTGAAAAGGTAGGAAATTATTTTCTTTTAATCTATTATGAAAGGCCTAATTCCAAACAGATGTCAGCCTTTAGATTAAAATCTCTTCAGTGAACCCTAACTTTACATTCTCAAGCCCTGGAGAGGAAGTACTTCACAATAATAATCCATGGTTCACTCATTAACATCTCAATCAAACGTTTTAGATTTTGTGCTAATTCACTATTTTCTAGAAAATCTACAGAAAATTAACTTTTTCATGACATAAAACCCAGTTGCAACTTCCCATTTTCTCTGAGAAGTTCAACCCAGATGACTGAGTCAATCAGAATCCCTCAGATTAGAGAAAGATTAGAGATGAAAGACAAAAAGTAAGAAAATAGTTTAACTACTAGGATAAAATGAATTAAACTATATTTAGGTTTATTTTAGGAGTATGTGACCCCCACTGTGTAAAGCTGACAATCATTATTTATCATTGGCTACTAGAGGACTACAATCACCAGTTTGTCAGTACTGGCTCATGAGGATACAGTGAAATTACTGTTATCAGCTGGCGTACAGAAAAAGGATTAATCCTCATTTTTCTTTTCCTGCTACCAAAGCTCCAATAGTAGCCCTCACTTACCCTAAAATTGAAAACACTTATGTTTTCTGTAGGCTAATGTACAAGATTCTTTTCATCTTGGGGGAAGCAACGCTACTGTAATTTGTAAGTACCTTTTTACCATCACTACCTGTTGGAGCTGTTCAACCCGTCTCTCACAGCATTTTTCCTACCCTCCTGCTGATTTTTTGGCAATATGGGTTAACTGTTTATTGGAATGTACTGTGAACCAGATGACAAAACCCATCTGGGGTACAAGGACCATACACCACACCACCCCCCACCCCCCTATTTCATTATTTTTAAGTGAGGTCAGTTTTCTACCCCAATGTGAAAGTATAAAGGCTTGCAGAGCTGGGAGCTAGAAAAGGGTCTGGATGACAAAAGGAAGGTGCAGGGTGCCTTGCTGAGAGACAGCACATCAAATTACCCCATGAGTAACCTCAGGTCAATGCAGACTTAATAACAACAGAAAATCAAATTAAAGCGCCACGGCTCTGCTGATGACCACTGTTTCCAAGTAGCATACTGGTTTGTATTGGGTAACAGACAGCAAGCTGCTACTGAAATTCAATGGCACACTGGGCACCCTCAGAGACCTCATATTGGTCAAGGTCCTTTACAGCCTACCTTGTTTCTTCTCTAGTCCAACCTCCTGGTATAGGTCAGTCCTATATCAAGCTGAGGCTTGAAACCCCCCATGGAAGGAGACTACTACCTCTCTGGGCAACCTGTGGTGCTGCCCGTCCTCATGGTAAAACAGTTCTAATTTAAAACCAGTATGAACCTCTTAGTTTCAATTTTCATCAGTTGACTGTTTCTTCCCACCATTCACTGCTGTGAAGAGGCTGGCTCTGCTTCTGAATAACCTCCTTCTAGGTATGGGCAGGTTGCTGCTGGGCCATTCCCAGTCTTAGCTTTTCCAGGCTAAACAAGCTCAGCCTCTCCTCACAGGGTATGTGCTTCAGCTCTTCGTGATTCTCTGCTGTACTCAGTCCACTTTATCCATGCCTTTCCTGAATTAGGGTAGCCCAAAACTGGATGCTGTTTTCTAGATGGGATCTAACAAGAACAAATCTGAAAGTGATACTCACTTCTCTCAACCTACTGGCTATGCTTCTGCTAGTAAGAGTCTGAGATGCTGTGCACCTTTTCAATGTCACAGCATGCTGCTGGCCCACAATAACCTTGCTGTCCTCCAAACCCTTTGCCACAGACCTGATCCCCACGCAGTCAGTCCCCAGCCTGTAATAAGGTAATGAAAGCTTTGCAAGCTGCTGCTCATTTTTGCTAAGCCAGTCCTTAAAAGTACATCTCCCAACCAAGCTGCCCTTCCATTAGCAATGCATATCTTAAGAGACAGAGGTCATGTTGGCTGGGCTCTGGAGGAGACAACACTACAGAGAGTATCTGAATGCTGTCCATACAGCTCCGCAGCAATTTCACCCTTGCTGTGTCCTTATCTTTTAACTAGGTGGCTAGGCAGCATGGCCTTCTGAGTGACAGTGTGAACAGACACCAAAGACAACATTTTGAAATCACAATGAGATGTTGAAAATGTTCAGCCTTAACCAGCACAAGCCTACAGATGCTGTCACTGGAAGGTGTAAAGACGTACTGAGGTGCCACCAGTTCACAGCTTCCAAGTTAAGTATAGGCACATATTCAGCTTTGGGGAGAATTCAGAACATCACACGGAAACGTATGAGCTACTTCACACTTTTCTAAGCATCCTGTGATGCAGGCAGGTATGTAGAGCAATCCTCATCTAACAGGATTGGGATAATGAGTCTTCTCCTCTCCTGCCCTCTTTGGATCCACCAACCGTACATTTCAAAGATGGAAGAGGCAGAAGTGACTACAGCGGCAGGTGTGTGAGATGCCTGAGAGAAGGGGGAGGGAGCTGGAGAACCAGTGTTGTGTAAGAAGAGAGGGGACATGGAACTTGAGTCATCTGCATTAAAGTAGTGCAGGAAGAGTAGAACAGAGAAGAAGCTACCAGAGTCCTCCTTCAAGAAGTGTTATCAGTCACAGACCAAATACTGTTTGTGGAAGCCCTATTATTAAAGTGATTAAGTATGACAGTAAACTGATACAAACATTGATACAACTCTGAGGTAAAGAAAACAAACATTTTTGATCTGGCAAGGACAGAGCTTGGTTTCCAACAGTCTACCAAGAATAATTTGGTTTAAAGTACAACAAAGACCTAGCTACAGCCAGCACTATGAGTAATCCAGCAGAAAAGTCTGTCTCCAAAGAATGAAATAAACAGAAGCCAAGTGGGATATTGCCTAAATCAGTCAGAGAGGGAGTCAAAGACAGGAACTCAAGGATCTACCCAGCTGCTATGGTCATTATTTCATTCAAAATGAAAAATCTCTGCTTAGGATTTCCCAGGCCTAGATGTCTTGCAAGTTGGACACTGAAGTTGCCTTTTATATTCATTTCATCTTGACTGGATGTGACTGGATTTCTGCCCCTTAAACACATCACAGTGCACCTTAACTAATCACAGAGTTAAAGAAGGCTTGAGGTTAGAAGGGATGCCTTGAGGTGATATCATCCATCCCCACTGCTCAAGCAGGGACAGCTACAGCAGACAGTGCAGGCAACAATATCCATATGAAGCCATTTACACTTCATTAAAAAAAATGAAAACTGACAAAAACACTATCGTTACAGCAAATGCAATGTGAGCATTCAAGGCTATAGATAAAAAAAAAACCAAACCACTGGAAAACATCTTCCATTAAATATGCTTGTAACTAAAGTCTCAACTCAGTGAAAAACAGTGAAAACAGCCATCTTCAGTCCCACAACTACTAGCAATGAGTTTCACTCTCTGCATTCTTATGGACTGCAGGTCAAAAGTAACTCTGAACAGGGGCCACAAGTACTCCATCTCATAACATTGAATGTTAAAGTCAATGGAACAGAGTAACCTTTTCACATTCATTTCACTTTTGAAATGATACAATCAGTAGCCAACAGACCTCTCAAGTGTTTCCTGGACAGTTTACACGTGTAATAACTGTTCTACTTTGGAAGAAGTGGTCCTTATTAGGCTACTGCAGAAAACTTAAGTTTATTTGTAATGTAAACCAATCTCATGGCCCAAAACATCAAAGTCTTAGGTTAAAGCAAAGACCTCTGAACACAGCACAACAAATATCAATTCATATTGCATGGAGGATAGTATATATCCTGTATACAATATTAATATCTAATGGATTGCTATTTGCTTTTACTTCAATATCCTATAATGGCCTTACTTTCTCAACTCACTCTCCAGCAGCTGAGGCTCTGTATTGTACTTTATATGGAGAAACCTCTGCTGAAGTTCACCAGTTTTGAATTTCTAAGGATAGGAGAGGACTTCAAACCCTAGAATGCTAAGACATGACTAAGTAGGTAAAGATGGGTGGCTCTGTTTGCTGAGCAATAAATACAATGAACTCCTAACAACAGAACACAAGCAGATTAAAAAAATCAAAACTTGTCTCAATAAAATTCAACCCCGGTAACTGAATCTGTTCAAAGTCCCCAGAAGGGGAGGTAATAGTCCTAAGCAGAATTGTGCTCATACTCTTGTACTTAACCATTCTTCAAGAATGGATTAACTGTATTTGTTTTAGTGCAGTCCTGAGGCCTAATTCCTACACCCCCATATAATTTCACAGAGGCAGATGTAGTGAGGTAAGAGCAGAAGCACAGATCCCCTCTGACATACTGAAGCCTTCCCAGCTCCTGTGAGCTGCTCATGAAGTTTTGATGTTCCACCATGTAGAAACACACAGGCCATTGACCAGCACATCCTCTATAGAACCTACTGGACAAGGGACCTTCCTTCACATATTTTGGACAGTGCCTTAAGAGAAAAGTTGTCTGGGACTTCTGCTGCTTTCAAGACTTCAAACAGAACCCTAGAGCCCTCAAATCTATGTGCCCAAAAGACAATTTGCCCAAACCACTGGAAATCTGCCCCACTAACCTCATCAGAGACACAGGCTGCTTATGTCTCACAGTTATGAATCTAGTCTATGGTCATGGAATAATCATAATGGAGCTGGTAATATAGAAAGTAGAAAACATATTGCAGTGACAGGAGGGAATATGAGCAGTATGAATCAGTGTTGTTTCTCCTACAAAGTTTGGAAGCAAGAAACACATCTCTTACAGCCTAGGTGGAAACACCCCACCTATAGCTAAGGAGAGCTCTTGAATTGAGAGTCCTGAGTCTGGACTGGAAGCTGAAGAGGCTCCACTCTTGCTTGGCATCAAGCAAGCTCCAGGTTTTATCCTCTTCCTCTCTCCATGGATATCCTCAGTGTCCATGCTATGATTGGCACAGCCTAAAAGCACATCCCACAAGGGAGACAATCCAGACTGCAGGGCATACAATCCCATTGTCTTCAAGGACAGGTCAACAGGAAGACAGATTGTGCCCATCTTTGATTTCAGTTGAGTTGAGTCCTTCCAGTTAAACAATTTCAAATCAGTTCCTTGCACTGTTCCTTTTGTATGTGGCTACCTGCACCCATGTGTCATCCTGGTTTATGACCAGTCTACTTTCAAACACTGATAGGGTAACAGCTAGGTTGCAGCTCTGCTTATCACTTTTTTCCCCCCCACTAGAAATGCCATTGCAATTTCCTCAATTCTCCCCCTTTATTACTGCCAGGTCATTTCAAATAGCACTGACTTCATGCCAGTGCAATTTACATTTATCCCTCAACCTGTGATTATTGGCTTCAAAGTCTTAAATCTGAGCATAGGCTTAGGGTGGGTAGGGAGGCAAAGATCAAGTTTGAGGAGATCAATAGGTTTTTCTGAAAAACAAGATTATTATTCTTATTGAGAAGGTAATTTTTTTAACTCGTTTGAGCCTGTACCATAATTCAATTACCTGAAAACAAATTATTTATTAAAAATACTTCTAAAATTGCATTGGCTAGTGTTCTATTCTAAAGAATATATCCATATATAATCTAGGCATTAAGTGGCTTTTCTCAGTATCAAATCTGCTCGTAATTTCTAACTGAACAGAATTTCTGCACATTACATAGAACAATATACTTTAGCAGATCAAAAAGACACCTTTTAGATTTGGGAGAATACCTGTTCTCTATCTATTCCTTACAAAACCTGTAACTAGATACACTCCAAGCCAGTATAAAAAGCACCACGGAAAGCAGAGAGGTAAGCGCTGTGTGTGTGTGCATACACAGCCCCTGAGCAGCTCCTGTGTATGTGCACTGTATCATCCTCAAGTTACTCCACTGAAGGTTGAGAAGAGGAAGAGCGATGATTTCTCAGAGTCATGTTCAGCCAAGCTGAAGGGAAGGTGCAGCAGCACTCACTCACTTCATGTTTTGGATGTTACAAAAACCTTTTGGAAAACCAACCAAAACCACCTCTCCAATCAGGTAATTCATCCTTTCAGTATGACGCATAAGTTTCGTTTCCACGAGTGGGGGGGGGGGACGTCGGGACTATCGTTTGCCTGTTCCACACCCCACCGCCCCCTTAACGGGGTCGATTCCCCTGGGTGGCAGAATCAAGCCGGACTATAACTCCCAGAGGAATTGTCTCTCTTCTCACGCACTGCAGACAACTGTTTACACAGATCCCGAGTCCTCACGGACTGGGTTCGCTCAGCTTTCATCCTACAGGGTATTTAATTTCCCCTTCCTAAGAACGCAGGTAGGACAGGGGAAGCATCTCTAATACCGCAGATGCCCGGTCCCACAAGTTGTGGCTCCCGGCGGCTCGGGGGACATTGATCAGAGCTGGGGATGCAATCTTGTGTAATCACTCCTTAAGCACCGAGGCTCCCACCGGCCCCAGAAAACCTGCGGCATGAAGTCCCGCAGTCAATCCGGGCTGGGGCATCTCTGATCGTCCAACTGCGGAGGGGCTGGCGCGGGGTCCCGGGGTGAGACACGCGTGGGGTGTCCCCTCACTAGGTAGGGTCAGACAAAAGCTAGAGCTCGCTCACCTCCTTCAGCTGCTCCAGCTCCTGCTTTAGGCCATCATACTCCGCCTCCAGCTCGTCGTACTGCTGCTTGAGGGTGAGCTTCTCCTCCAGCACCACCAGCCCGTACTCTGCCGCCTGGATCTTCTCGTGAGTCGTCTCGGAGAGCTCTCGGGTCAGGCGCTCGATCTCGCTCTTGTAGTGCTCCGCACCCTGCAGCACCTCCTCCGCGGCCATCGCTCTGCCGTGCCGCCGAGGCAGCCGGGGGCGGGCGCGGCCCAGAGGCGGCANATGGCCCCAGCTGCTGGTGCAGGGGCAGCAGGGCCTGGCGAGGCCCCGTTGCGGGGAAGGAGGGCGGGAGCGCGCCCGGTGCGGCGGCTCCTTGGGAAATGTTGCTGCTGCCGGCGTACGCCTCCTCGCACACAGCCGCCTCCCTGCGTACGGTCCCTCCCCTTCGCCCGTTAAGACGGCGGCGGCCTCAGCCTCGGCATTCCTGACGAGAAAGAGGGGAGAGAAGGGCGTTATTGAGGGGCAGCACGGGCAGGGGCTCCCGGCGCGGTGGGTGCAGCAAGAGCATCTGGCCGGGTGTCAGCCCGCGGTGCGGGGCTGCCTCAGAACCTAACCCGGTCCCCCTCCTCTGTCAGCGGGGGAGTGGTGGGGAGGTGACCAGCCGCGGTGCTGTTTTATCGCCTCCTGGTTGGTCTCAGCGTGGTGCAGCAGCGGTGGCTGCGTTAGCGCCGGGGCTGCTGGTAAAAATAGCAAGGGAGGTGCATGCCAGAAAACTCCAGCGTTCCCCTACCATTTGGGAAACGCGGGAAGGAGGAACTGGACCCCTGCCTTCCCTGTCCCCGGCGAACGTGCATGGGAATGGGCAAATGAAGCGGGACGTGGAATAGCAGCAGGATCGAGCCGAGGTTACACTACCATCGTCCCCGTTAGGGCAAGATTTCCGCCGCGTTTGACACTGCCGACTCAGATAAGATGCTGTCACAGCATTGTGTCTTGCGTTAACCGTAGGACCTGATGCACAGATTTTGTCCGGTTTATGGTGGCTTTATGCCGGCTGCAGATAGACAGATGCTACTTGTCTAGGGTAAAATGTGAGTGGCACATCCAGGCAGTAACCGAGCTCATACAAAGCCTGCCAGTAAAAAGTTAACGCACTGGATTAGGGGCATTTTACATATTCGAACTGAACGAATGAGTTCAGCCTGGATCACTGACATAATGTTTTGTGTCATGGCCTTTTTTATTTGGTACTAAGAGACTTAACCCCAAATTTACTTCAAAGTATGACCTGCAAACAAAGCCCTGATCCTATTGATATCGAGCAAGTTTTGCTCTAAGTAACAGCAAAAGCCAGTTTTTACACTTTACAAATCGTGGAGATTTTTGTCTTCTAAAATACTAGCAAAATTATGTCTTTAAAATTCTATTAGAATTTTCAGGAAAAGGAAAGTTGGGTGAGGGTTTGTTGTTTTGTTTTTTTTTTTTAAAAGAGGTAACGTGTGGTATATGGATGTTGCTGCCTACCAATGTAGCACTGTGTTGGAAATCTAAGACACAGATTCCCTGTCTCGCTGAGCTGACAGTGTGGTTTTAAACAAGCCATATCCTCGTTCTACCTGAGCTTCCCCATGTCTAACAAAGAGGTAAAAATTGTAAGATTGCTCAAAGTGCTTTGCAATCTGCAATTGGAAGCACTAATAGTGGTTATACAATATCTGCATATAGTGTATAACATTTATTAGATAATTTATTTTCTAAATACATGTGCATGCATATTTAACTAATACATTGTAATCTGGCCTACATAAACTTCTTCTCAGTGCCTTGTTGCTCATTTTGTAGCTTGAAAACAACTTGAAAATACACATTTTTAATAAATTCTGCTGTAAAAACAAGCGTTACAGTTAATAGGAAAAAAACGAGTGTGACTAAGGTGAGTGAGTGACTCTCATGCCAAAACAGTGAGGAAAACACCTGTAATTCGAACAGTGCATCTACCCTCAATATTCTTTAGATGAAAAATCCCACAATTCAGAAGGGAAAAAACCACCAAACCCAAAGCAGGAGTAAAACATTGTCTCAAGAGCTTTTACAAGTTCTAGTCTAGCTGTCTTCCTCAGCTTTCAACCTAGGCCACTGTACAAGCCAGCCTTTCATAAATGGATCGGAAAACAAACAGCTTATGTGCTGAAAATTAGCTGTTATTTCAAGGACAGTGTGGAAACTAGCTGAAGCAACTGAATCTCTAAACCTAATCTAGCCTTGTATAACTCAACATAATAAGATCTAGTGGACAGTCTCACTCACAACCCAAGTGTAGCATCACCATATGTCTGAACACCTGCAGCTCAGAGGGGGTGCAAAATCTGTCAGGTTTTCTGCAGTACTTCACAAGCAAGTGAGGAGTAAAGTCTGACTATTGTACACTGGGCAGTAGTGCACTGTGATGGGAGTTTCCATAAATGGAATGTCCCATAGCTATTCTAAACGTAAATCACTCAGCATGAGCACGATTTGCTGTCATTGCTACTCATTCATTCAGCATCTTGCCTCCTAAACATATGCAATAACAAATCCAGCTCCTTTGGTGAAACTCATCTTTGTTTTAAAAGTCTACTTTTTAAAAAGGTTTATTTTAAAAGTCCCCAGAGATGCCAGCTTCTTTCCACTGACTACAGAGGACATGGTGTGACCAGCACATACAAAATGTGTCCAAAAATAAATGTTTGATTAAATAAATCCCATACTTCACATCTATAATCTTTCCGTAGGGATTAAAACTATTGTCAAGGTTCCTCCATCTATATTTACAATGAACTAGTGAAGTCAGTGGTGGAACTCAAAAATAGTCAATCCCCTTTACTTGACAGAAAGAGCTCTTGTTTACCTCATTCCCAACTCTGTGCAGATGATCGCAGAATCATCAGGGATTGGAAGGGACCTCAAAAAATCATCTAGTCCAATCCCCCTGCCACAGCAGGATTTCCTAGACCAAGTTGCACAGGAACACATCCAGGCAGGTCTTGAACG
Source organism: Upupa epops (assembly GCA_013397515.1). Taxonomy (NCBI): domain Eukaryota; kingdom Metazoa; phylum Chordata; class Aves; order Bucerotiformes; family Upupidae; genus Upupa; species Upupa epops. Next base: position 11,455 of record VZRI01011387.1, read on the forward strand.
TCTCCAAAGAAGGAGACTCCACAACCTCCCTGAGCAGCCTGTTCCAGTGCTCCTCACCCTCACTGTGAAGAAGTCCCTTCTGATATTTATATGGAACCTTCTGTGTTCCAGCTTGCACCCATTGCCCCTTGTCCTATCATCAGATGACCTTGAGAAGAGCCTGGCTCCATCCATCTGACACCCACCCCTCACGAATTTATAGATATGAATGAGGTCACCCCTCAGCCTCCTCTTCTCCAAGCTAAAGAGACTCAGCTCCCTCAGCCTTTCCTCATAAGGGAGGTGTTCTTCTTCCTTCATCATCTTTGTTGCTCTATGCTGGACAACTCCAGCAGCTCTGTGTCCTTCTTGAACTGAGTGGCCCAGAACTGGACACAATACTCCAGATTGCGGCCTCACTAGCACAGAGTGCAGGGGCAGAAGAACCTCTTGATCTGCTAACCACTCTATTTTCTGATCCTCCCCAGGATGCTGTTGACCCTCTTGGCCACAAGAGCACATTGCTGGCTCATAGTCATCCTGCTGTCCACTAGGACCCCAGTTCCCTTTCTCCTACACTGCTCTCCAACAGGTCAGTCCCCAACCGATACTGGTATCTGGGATTGTTCTTGACCAGATGCAAGACTCTACACTTACCCTTGTTGTACCTCATTAAATTTCTCTCTCCCCAGCTCTCTAGGCTGTCCAGGTCACAGTATCACAGTATCACAGTAATGATGAGGCTGGAAAAAACCTTAAAGATCATCCAGTCCAACCTAAAACCAACCAAGTAAACCTAAAATCTAACATCTGCATCATGCCACTCAGCACTTCATCCAGCCTAACCTTGAACACCTCCAGAGACTGTGACCCAACCACCTCCGTGGGCAGCCCATTCCAAAATCTTATCACTCTTTCAGTAAAAAACCTTTTCCTGATGTCAAGACCAAACCTCCCCCGATGGAGCTTAAGACTGTGACCCCTTGTCCTGTCTCCAGTGTCCAGGGAGAAAAGACCAAACCTCGTGTAACCACCTTTTAGGTAGTTACAGACAGCGATAAGGTCACCCTTGAGCCTCCTCTTTTCTGGGCTAAACAGACCCAGCTCCATCAGCCTCTCCTCGTAGGGCTTACCTTCCAGGCCCTTTACAATTCTAGTTGCTCTTGCTGAATGGTCTTGCTGAATGGCAGCACAGTCTGCTATATCTATTCACTAGATATAGGCCTCCAACTAGACTGTCTCATTGACCATTACTTCTGGCTTCTATCCTGCAGCCAGTTCACAATCCACCTCACTACTCAATCATCCAGTCCACACTGCCTCAGTTTGGCTGTGAGGATGCTATGTGAGACTGACTCAAATACCATACTGAAGTCAAGATGGACCACATCCACTGCTCTGTCATGATCTATCCACCTGATATGGATAGGTGCACCTTTTATGCCCTCATAAAAGGCTGTCAGGTTGCTCAAGCATGACTTCCCCTTGCTGAAGCCATACTGAGTGTCCGTAATGACCCTCTGTCCCTGATGTGCCTGGAGACAGCATCCAGGAAAAACTGTTCCGTCACATTTCCTGGGATGGAGGTGAGGCTGACCAGTTTATAGTTACCTGGGTCCTCCTTCTTAACCTTTTTGAAGACTGGAGTGACATTTGCTAACCTCCAGTCCCTAAGCATCTCTCCTGATCCCCATGACTTAGAAAAGATGACAGAGAGTGGCTTAGCAATGACTTCTGGCTTCTCCCTTAGCACACACGGGTGCATCTCATCAGGGCTGTACTTTCAGTTTGCTCAACACATCCCTAACCCAGTCCTCATCAACCAAGGCAGGNCCCCAAGTGGCCACCCCCTCCTTCCAAGACCTATAGACTTTCTTTTTCCTCTTCAATTTATGTTGTAGCTCCCCGTTTAACCACATAGACCTTCCAGGCCCTCCTGAAGTCCAGGGTTGTGATTTTGCTAGCTATTCTGTTCCTACCACATGAGACCCTGAACTCCACCATCTCATGGTCACTGCAACGAAGGCTTGAGAAGCGCTCCTCTCCCAGTGGGCTCCTCCACCATTTGCATCAGGAAATTGTCACCAGTACACTGGAGGAACCTCCTGGACTGGGCCTGGCTGGCTGAGTAGGTCTTCCAGCAAATATCAGGGTAGTTAAAACCCCCACGAGAACCAGGGCCTGTAGCTGTGAGGCTGTTGCCGGCTTCCTGTAGAAGACCTCATCACCTTCCTCATTCTGATCTGGTGGCCTGTAATAGACACCCAGGACAGTGTCACCCATGCCAGCCTGTCCCTTAACCCACACTCACAAAGTCACAACTGTCTCTTCATCTACCCCTGGACCGTTCTTAAGACATTCCAGTTGCTCTCTTATGTAAAGAGCAACTCCACCACCTCGCCTTGCGTATCTGTCTCTCCTGAAAAAGACTTTGCCATCCATTGCCACATTGCAGTCATGCGAGCTGCCCCACCAGGTCTCTGTAATTGCCACTGGAAGATAAAATATGGATGTTTCGACAATCCCATCACAATCATAGAAAAAGACATAATTAAAGAAATAATTGTTGAAGTGTGAGTGGAATTATGTGGGGGTAATTTCTTAGTGAGGATCTCATAATTGAAGTAAGAGGACCTCCATGGAGAGTGTTTGCTTTCTGATGTGCCTATAATAGTCATAGAATCATGTAGCTTGGAAAAGACCTCTAAGATCATGGAGCCAACAATTAACCACCAAACCCACTGCTAAGGCATGTCCTTAAACACCACATCTATATAACTTTTAAACACAACCAAGGATGGCAACTCAACCATCACCCTAGGTAGCCAGTTCCAATGCCTAATGACCCTTTCAATAAACGTTTTGAATTCCTGGCATGTGACACCAGTGGACTGTGAAACTAAGGAAGGGCGGTGCCAGCACCAAAATAAGCTCTTCTGATTACATCTTTTTTGAGACAATCAGATATTCAAGGACAGGGAAAATTATACAATTGAAATCTTCCTCCAGATTATTTTCAAACAATTTAAGAAGAATTTGGTGACCTGTGTGAAACAAACTACAGGTTCTATATCTTAGAGGAAATGCAGCAGTAAAAGTCACCCTGTACTGTACTACAGATTGTTGAATCCCTGCACTGACAACACAGAGAGAAATTACTTTGAGCCTATTTGTATGGAGCATCTCAGGGGACTAGAGCCCAAATCTAACAAATTCTAGATAGCAGCATTCAGCAGGCTCACCAGAATGGGCAAAGGAAAAAAAAAATCAAATTAAAGTTATGAAGACCAGTCTGTTGTTGTTAGTAAGAATAGGATAGACTTTCTGCAAGTGTAAAGAGGGGGAAAGCTCTGTAGGAAGACAGTAATTTAACTGTGTTGAGTCTGCTAATTTGAAAATAAACAAGCACAGCCAAAGCTTTGTCTTTCCTGAGTGCTGAACATAAGCACCATATTTGTAATGAATGACCAGACTAGAGATAAAAGGAGGGCATTAAGAAGGAAATGGAGTTTAAAAGGGTATTTCAGAACCCTAGTGCAGTAGAAATGGTAGCAAGTTTTAAGAAAATTAGTTTCTAGAGAATGCTAAGAGAACTAAACATAAGAGCTAATAAACAATAATGCATATAATGAAAAGTAATGATGTTCTGCTGATTCAAGTTGTCAGTGTTTGGAAAAAATGCTTTCAAATAATGGTGTTCTTATGTGAGTCCTCTATGAACTATATTTAAAGGATCTGCTAAGGTAAACAAATATATATTTTCTTAAATCTGTTGTCAAGTGGACTTAAGTGTACTGTACAGTATCCTTTGTCCCCGCCAGAATAGCATTGGGCCTGAAAAAGTTGCAAATCACTGATGTATAACATAAAGAAGCTGAAAGGAAGAACAAGGTGTAACAGAACACTTCAACATGGAAATCATAAGAATAGACTGTGCAAAAAATGTTTGGCAGTATGTGTTGTAGTTAAAGAGCAGGAATTAGAGAAGTAGAGATGAGTTTTACAAGAAAGCTGCCGAAAAAAATAGTGTGCAATGACATTTAGAGCAACAACTAAGCAGAAACCTTGAACATGCTGTATAGAAAAAGTCCTACAGACTATAGCAAAGAGTGTGAAGTATCATTCTGTTAAACTGAGTAATACCATACCAGCTTGAAAGGGCATTGTTTTTGGCAAGTATTACACAAGGGATCTTGATTCTGCTTCACAGCTGAGTATTTTAATTGACAGCATTGCCCTCAGGCTTGAGACTCAGGACACAGCTTTTTCATGCTATACAGAGACTTTCAGTACAATAAAAAAAAAAAAATGAAAGAAGCACAGAAAGGATTATTATGCCTATTTAAACTACTAGGCACTTTCTTGTGTCACAAGGAAGACCTGTCCACTTAGAATACTAAAAGCTTCTCAACAATTTAGATGAGATAATTCAGTGTCAGAGTGCAAGGAGGAGGAGAGATCATAGCTTATTACAGAGGAAGACCAGAAGCAACTGTTGCCCAGAGAACCACTACAGTGGCTCAGGCAAACCACATAGTTCTTAGACAAAAGACTTATGAGAGATGAGGGCAAAAGGACTGTACCCTGGAACACCTTTCTACTTTTTCCAGAGCCTTGGAAAGACAGGTACCCAGTGATGCACCCACTAACAGGCAGGTTATCTGGAAAGGCAAAGCACCTTGTATTTGGGAGACTATATCCTTCCATCAGCAAACAAGTTGACCTCCCCTTCCCAGCTCTGAGCTTCAGGAGAGCAGTCAAACAGTGTCTCCACTCTTTGCTGGCTGCACATTGCATCTTCCTCTTCTCTCGTATGATTTCCCCAGCAACTTCATCTGTATTCACTTCTGAGAAGTTCTGAGTCTGTCTCTGCATGAGAGACATGGAGTGCTAGAAAACATTTTAGAGGGTCATCAAATCCAGTCCCATGCAGGTGGGATCAAATGCATCTAGATCTTTCATGGTTAGGGTTATCTACTAAGTTCTTAAAACCTTCAATGACAGATACACAACAATGAGCCTACAAAGCCTTTTCCAGTATTTCACCAGCATCTCAAATGGAAACTTTTCTCATGTAGAGTTTAAACTTTTTTCCCTACATGTTAAGATGATCTGTTGCTACCCCTCATAAAAGTGTCCTTTACATAATTTCTTTCTGTATTTGAAGCCTGTTAGCAAACATCAAATTTCCAGCTTTTCCTGAGATCCCTCCTCTAACTGTCCTTTCTCATCCCATCCAGAGCTCTTGATGGCCTTTTCTGAACTGTTTTATTTCTTGCTCTTGTGGGCTGACTGTAGTCACTCCAAGTGAAGGCTTCCCTTCTACAAAGTAACGCCAGTCAGACGTCTTCCACGCTGCCAGTGTACCACTTCTAGTGCTTCATCCTAGGTATTAAGAAACCATGACACATTATTAATTAGTATGTACTATATCGCCTATCATAGCTTCAGGATCCTCTTTTGCCCTGCTGCATTTCCAACCACTTACATCTTTGCATTTACCTCTGCTCAGGCTCATCTTGTTGACTTTAGATCACTTATTCTGTATTTCAAGATAATTTTTAATACTCTACTCCAAAAGGCCCATGAGTATGTCTTGTACAGAAGCAACAATAAGGTCACTAAATATGAGACCAGATGCACTTTGTCTAAACACTTTTTATTCCCAGAGAGCAGGATCACATCAGGGAGTTTCTTCAACTACATACAGTTGAGTTTGCCACCTTTAACTCACATTCAGCATCACAGCATGCTGATTTCTGCCATAATGATAGCTGAGGAGTTTTTAAGCAGAAACATACCAAAACCTGCATGTAGGGCCTGACTGCTGACCACAGCCCCTGGCAAACCCTGTTTGGTAATGGCCACCTTCCCCCCTTCACAACTGTCCCTAGCTCCACCAGCCAAGCGCTTAAACTGGGCGCTCTGCCCCACTGGCAGCACCATGACTACTGCCCTAGTTGCATGGGATCCTCTCCATCCCTGGGTAAAGCTGTCACACTGCCATCAATAACAACCCCAACAACAGAGAAGTACTTATGAGTACCTGTGAGTTAACTGGAGCACCCAATTCCTCCACACAACTGCTCCAGCAGTAGTGACCCCAGCCTCCCACCTGGGCAGCTGCTCTCCTTAAAGAAGAAAGGGACAGGATCAATGCCCTATTTTCTTGGTAATAATATCCTGGGGACTTTGTAAATCAAATGTATTTTGTTTTTCCAGAGTCTCACAAATAATTTGCTCAATCATCTTTAGTGTCTTTCTGGGAAGTGAAATGAAGCTATATATTATACCTCAGGTCTCCCTCTTCCTCTTATTGCATCAAGTCCCTGACAACATCTTTGGGGCAAGTGGATGTGTAGAGCTGCCCAGTTCCTGGACTTACTCTTACCACCACTGCATATGCAAAATCAAATTAATAGGTTGATCACCTGTTTGGAATGGCAGATGACTATGAAATAAAAACAAAACTGCAAGTTATGGTCACATTTTAACTAATTTGTCTTTTCAGAAGTGATTAACGTGGGAGAATAATTAGTATGCTCCTGGTCTTGATAGTGAAAGCCTAGGATCTGCTGTACCCATATTAAATATAGATTCAAAAAGCACTTATTTCTGCTAAAGTTAGCATTTGCCTTACATTCCTTATCATGCATCAATGGCTAGAAACATCTACAGGCAATGATGACTGAGACAGAATCTGAAACTTTTATGCAGAATACAATTACAATACTGTGTTGATAATAATACGAAAATTTTATTCAGGTACTAAAACCAGCTGAACAGGAGCGAGAAATGTACCCAAGTGTCACAAAAGACCAGTGGTATCCTGGCTTGTATCAGCAATAGTGCGGCCAGCAGCACTAGGGACGTAATTATTCCCCTGCTCTGGGCACTGATGAGGCCTCCCCCTGAGTCCTGGGGGCAGTTCTGGACCCCTCGCTTCAGGAAAGAGATTGAGGGGCTGGAGGAGGTCCAGAGAAGCAACAAAGCTGTGGAAAGCACTCGAGGAAATGTTTGATGAGGACAGACTGAGTGAGTTGGGAAGTTTAACCTGGAGAAGAGGAGACTCAGGGGGGACCTTCTTGTGCAGCTAACACCAGCACGAGAGGGTAGGGCCTGAAGCTGTGCCAGATGAGGGTTAGGTTGGGTGTTAGGAAGCCCTTCCTCACAGAAAAGGTGATCAGACCCTGGAATAGACTGAACAAGGCAGTGGTGCAGTTGGCATCCCAGGAGATGTTTAAGGACAGACTGGATGCGGCCCTTAGTGCTCTGGTCTGGCTGCTGTGGTGATGTTAGGTCATGGGCTGGGCTGGATGATCTTAGAGGTATTTTCCAGCCTCAATTCTGTGATTCTGTGTAAAAAAGTAATACAATTAAGTGGGTTTTTTTAAAGAAGCTATGAACAAGTATTTCAGCACTCAGGAATAGGTTGGTTATGGCCTTCTACCAAATGGAGCTGCTAAACACACATTGCACTACACTAAGAAAATTATACTACATTTCTATGGAGGGTGACATTTGGGAAAGAGACCAGATTTTTGCCACTACCCTGTAAACTTAGGTATATTAGATTTTATGTCAAAATACCTAAGAAAAAATAGGTGATGTGTATGTTCAAAAAATCTAGGCTTAAAAAGGAGGTATCTGGATGAAAGCTACCCTTATTTTTCTCAGATAATAGGAGAGTCAAAGCATAACTGGGAGATGATCTGAAACAGGAGATTGACTTCAGTGTGAATTTTCACCCTCACATTTGAATTAAAGGATCAGTGTGTTGCAAAACAAGGTATCACAAGACAAATGACTATAAAATCATAGAATCATTA
>VZRI01011388.1:0-12244 GCA_013397515.1 Upupa epops
AAAAGATGTAGCTAGAGATGCAGCAAACCTACAAAACAAATCCCAGGTACCTTCTCATGATAGATTGAAGGAAGAGCTGTCTCAAAAGAAACCACACAAAAAACAAACCCAAACATCAAAACCCACAAACTTCTCTATTTCTTACCCTGATAGAAACAATGCACTGCTTATGAACAGACCAAAGGATGACCTCTGCTCTCTGAGACCAGCATGACAGTAACAGTTTAGCACAACTGCAGACCACAGATTGTAATATGGAGTTTTCATTCAGTACCATCAAGTCTAATACGTGTCAGACCTACCTTTGTAATTTCAGCTTTGGTGTTACCTCTGGCACCCAGCAAAACCATAGACAAAGCAGAAGAAATACTAAAAGGAGAGAAGAATATATTCTGTCCTCTTTTATTCTCCTGCAGCATTCCTAAGAGGTTAAGTGCAAAAGTGGTATTTGCTGCATGAAGGCTGTCCATGGTGCAGAGCCTGGGAGCTAAAACACAAAACAGTGGCTCAAACTTACATGAACACAGACTGAGACCTTATTTCTGCCTCTTACATTTCCCAGCAGGCAAATGTCATAGTTAGGATGGAAAATCAACAACTCCCTGAAAAACAGATTTGGTGGAACAATCACCTTAAATCCCACACCAGACACTGGAGTTATTCTGGAGATTTATTCTTTGCTTTTATATTTCAATTGCATACGTATAACACATACAGCAATTCCCACTGATTTCATTAGATTCTTCCTCACTAAGTAGTATTACAGCTTTTGATATGATCAGATAGAAAGACAGAACAAGATTTAGTTGAGGACTTATTTTACCAAGACTCTGGACTTAACACAGACAATCATTTGTCTTTACAGGAAAACCAAAGCACAAAATTCTAGATGAGAATGGCAGATTTATAAACTCTTACCTTCTCTAAGTCTTGAGTATTACCTTCAGCTTAGCACTAGGTGTGCACACTGTGCTTTAAACCTAATGGCCAGTCTGGCAAAAGTCAGCAGAACGATGTGACGTTCAAGATTAAAACAAGACAGGACAAAAAAAAAGTTACTTGGCTAGCATGAGATTACTGTAATTTCCTGCTATATTCCAAACAAAAATCAAAGTCCATTTCAGTCCTATTTTATTACCTGCAGCACAGAAACACACACAATAAAAGAAACCCTGCCCAGAGATAACTGCATGTTACACACAAATTTCAACATGTGCAGCTTGATCCCTGTCACAGCCTACACCCATCATCATCGTTGTACAGGCAGTCAACTCACATGAGATTAAATCTATAAAAGGAGCTGTAAAATCCAGAATGCTGAATTAGCTGCAGGTACTACTAGACAAAGTAATTTTCTGTGCTTTGTTCTTCCCTTAAGGCAGTGCGCAACATCAATATGTTATCACAATAACAAAACCAACACCTAACCCCCTATCTCAGAGAGATGGAAAGAACAAGTTTCTGCAGGAATGATGTTCCACCTAAGAGGATTTATTGCCAGAAGCTTTGCTATAAACTGTTGCAACTTTTCTCCTGTTTCTTTTCCTGTTTTTTTAATGGGATGCATAACTGGAAAAAAACAAAAGGAAAGCAAGCTTAGATGGAAACAGTCCTCCAATTTAACTAAGAAATTAATAACATAATAACATGTCCATTACAGCTAAGCAGGGAATGCTAAATATTTTCAATTCATGGTTGCAGTGAAGACCTGAGTTTTCCTGCTGTCTTAATAGATGCTGTCTTAATTGATAGCACTAAAAGTCTTTGACCTGGAGGTCAAAGCGCAAAGAGTAGTGACAGCAGAAAGCAGTTATTTCTAGATAGTTTTTTACAGGGCTTTCATGACAGGCAAGAATTTACAGCACATAACTCACACTATTTACATTTAACTAAATTGTAAGTAACATTGCAACAGCCAGGACTGCTGTTCTAGCTCTACAGGCACACATGCTTCCCGTGCAGCACAGGAATAGCTCATAACTAACAACTCTCTTGTCATTAGAACAGTTTTGGAGACAATACACAATGACCACTGTCTGAAGAACAAAAACTACAACACATGCTGTGAATCTCTCGTTAACCAGAGGGATTGCTGAGAGCAGCTCATTCCTCACCTGTCACGTCGCAGGGCCTGCAACCCAGCCAGGAGGCACTTGTGCGGGGTTCTGGACACCCTGATTCCCTAATACCACGGTGTAAAGCATATATGGTCAACTGCAGACAGTAGGTCAGTGATGTGGGCACGAAGGCTGTGTCCGGAGCAGTCAAGCTGCCAGGGTCCTTGCCAGCTCCCAGTGCTGCCCTGTGGGAAGCTGTGTAATGCAGGGCACTGCTCCCCTCCAGCCCGTGGAGTCTGTCCACAGACACTAGGCCCCACAGCTACTAGGTCCCAGGCCGGGCTTTGGCATGCGCGGATGTACCCGAAACTCAGCTCAGCTGACCCGGAGGAGTCACAACTACCGTGCCCGACAGCCAGAGAGAACTGTGCCACAGGCGTGCCCTTTCCCCACCCTGAGCCAAAGCGAGCTTTCACGAGGGCTTTATTTGGGACCTGAAGAACTGACAGTGCTGTCAGGACACCTGCATGGGGTACGATCGCTGACAGCTGCCGGTACCGGTGGGTGACTGAGCCCCGACAGGCTGGGGCCCAGCGAAGCGCGGCCGGGCCAGCCGAGGGTCCGCAAGGCACGGGATCAGTGTCACCAAAAAACCCCATGAACCCTCCCCATTTCCGCGACGCCTCCGGCCAGACGGGAAGAAAGAAAAACGTCACGAAAGACAAAAAAACTAAATGACAAACACTAGGCCGGGCACCATCTCCTTCCAAAGGAGGAAACAACAACCCACAACCACCAGTTCCTGTAGCAAAGGGCATCTCCAGGGCAGAGGAGCCACAGCACTCACCCTGCCGAGCGCTTGCCTCTACCCCTGAGCCCGGGAGAGCCGCCGAGCAGGGGAAAGGTGGGCCGGGGGCACTCCTCAGCCGCGCCCGGCTCTGCCCCACCCCCAGCTGAATTTTCCCCGCGGGGCGAGCAGCTGTAGGCTGGACTGTGGTTTCTCAGCTCGGGCTCCCTCTAGTGGCTGCGCTGGCAGGAAACGCTCGGCCCTGAGGGGCTGCGGGCTTGGTAACAGATTTTGTGGAGTGCGGGCCGGTGAGAGCGGACGTGCGGGGCTGCTGCTGTAGCTGGAGTCTGCTCAGGCTTAGCTCCAGCTCACAGACTGAGGGTCTGAGTGAGGCAGACAGAAGTGTAATGGTGTTAAGCTGGAAAAAGGCAGAATGAGGCTGGACAGGAGGAAAAAGCTCTTTAATCTGAGGGTGGGGAATCCCTGGATCAGGCAGCCCAGAGAGGGGTGGAAGACCCATCTCTGGAGCCATTCAAGGTCAGGCTGGATGGGTCTCTGTGCAATCAGTTCTAGTTCGAGATGGCCCTGCTTGTTGTAGGGGGGGGTGGACTGGATGCACTTTGGAGGTCCCTTACAACCCAACAGAGTCAATGACTCTGATTCTGAGTAGCTTTTAATGTTCTTCAGGGCATGTGTGGGGTGACACATGGAGCAGATAAGAGGTTTAAGTTGAGAGTGGTGAAGATGTGGCATGGAGAAAATGGCCACAGGCCCTTGGCCAGGAGTGGCTACCACCTACTATCACAGGGGGCAGGGACCGTGAGGGCTGTACAGGAGCAGGGTCTGACTACTATGAGCTGGGAGCAAGAGCTGAGACCACATATGAGGGTGAGGAGGAGGCTGTGTTGGCATAACTGGCATAAACGGCTGGGAGGGGTAGAAAAGCCATAGCTGATAGTGGTTAGGATAGAGCCACCCTTGCTGACCTGGTCTGAATGACACCTTGGGTGCTCTGGAGGTTCAGAGCATCGTGCGCTCCCCTTCGAACTGTCCCATCAGGGAAGGAGGGAGGCACAGGAGCATCTGTGCTTTGGGCCTTGTCATGTGGTGTAGTGGAGAAAGGCGTCAGGTCCCTCTCCCTGAAGTTACAGTAGGAATTTCAGGTTTTGGTGTTTACCTCTGTGCTGGCAAGATCATGTCTCCCACTTTGCAGGGCAAGGAGTAACTGCCTAGGGTGAGCAGAGTCTGCCAAAGAAGAGAATGGCTTGTGATTTGTTGTGTCTGATGAAGAAGAGAAAAGGATGGTCAATGACTTTAAAAGTCATTGTTGGTGCTTTTGACCTCAGCACCAGAACACCCGTGGCAGCTGCTGCCTCAGTACCTTCTTCATTGACCTCCACAAAAGCTTTGCGAATAACTTTTGAGAGGAAAAGCTCTTTCTTCAGTGACATCCCTGTGAAATCAGCCTGCACAGGGTCAAAAGCATTTTGTAACCCCTTTTGCTCAAAGTGGATTTAAGGTCATAATTCTCTTCCAGTTTTATCTTGGGCAGGTACAAATCCACCTCAGTTCTCATCATATTGTCTGGTTTGATCCATTCTGACAATTTCTCATAGGTCAGCTCTCTTTCCACCTGCAAGAAGTTGAGGAAACAAATAGTTGGAGTGTGAAGAACAGAGACAAAATGCTAACTGGGCACAAACTGGAGCAGAGCAGGTTCCGTGTAAACATATGGAAAAGCCTTTTCACTGTGAAGGTGACAGAGCCCTGGAGTCTCCTGCTCTGGAGACATTCAGACTCCCCCTGGACACATTCCTGTTGGATCTGCTTTATGTGTTCCTGCTCTGGCAGAGGGGTTGGACTAGATAATCTTTTGAGGTCCCTTTCAACCATGAACATTCTGTGATTCTGTGTGATTCCTGCTAGTGAAGTAAGGAATGATGCCAACTCCTAATGATCAGTGAATGTGTGAAGACATAGAGACACCCGTGCCTCAGTGCCCATGGAGAATATGTAAAACAGCACCGCTTCCAGCAATGAGCACAGCTGGAATGTCTGCCAGGAACATGTGCAGGGCTTTGTGCTGCAAAGTGCCAAATGATTTATCCTGCTGATATTTTCCCAAGGATGATGTGGTATAGGCCTGAGCCCTCAGGGTAGGTGATTATTTCTTTTCTGGTTTGTGGAACTTTGCTATTTTGTAACCTGTAGCTCATGATGCTATTAATAGGCACTTGCTATGTATGTGTACAGATAAATTTTCACTTAGTAGCGGTAAATAAATGGAACACATGGACCTCAGGTACAAATAAAACCATGTTTTGCCCTGATCCATTTAGAATCTGAAACTGATTCTTCTGTGGATTAGTTGGTATCTTCTGGGTCAGGGTAGACAGCAATTAGTTTGAGAAGGTTCACCACAAAGGCACCATGTGGACTGTGAATGACATGAAAATGAATTAATAGAGCCCTCAGGAGAAGATAATTCTAGGGCACAGTGTTTCAGAGTTGGTCTTTGCTTTCTTTGTGTTATTTTGGCCATACAAGGAGGACATAAAATAAACTAAGACAATTGCATGTACACAAGTTTTTGATGGATCTCTGAGCAAATTCTTCCTTACTGTTTTCAACCATTTCTGTTATTGCCTTATAGTGTGTGTGATGTAATGGCAGGTCAGGTTTACCAGCTGCAGACCAGTAGTATTGTCACTGATGTCATCTGGTAGGAGCACAAACATGCTGAGTTAGTTTTCCACATAGGGCAGCTCAATGATTTTGAATTTCATGGTTGCTTCATGGAATACCAAAAATGTGTCTTTCAGATGCATCATCTGGACAGAGTTAGTCTTGGTCTGTGATAATAATCAGGCATTAAAAAAGAGTGTTATTTCATTACGTAAAATGGAAGATAATGGTTACTTGCTGCATTGGACTGAAATTTGTCACAAGTGGAAGATATGTGGTTACTCAGTGCCCTTCCTTTGGTCAGTACCACATAGACCCCCTCTGTACAGCCATGTATGCAGTCTGCCTACTGAATCATATCTCATGTCTTTCTCATTTTAAAATCAAGGAGTTAGCTTTGGTAGGTGAGTAATTGCTGAGAGTGGTTCTTAGTGACTCCCAAAGGGTTAATTTTTGAGTGAAAGCCTTGGGGGTAAAAATACCGGCTTTCATCTTCTGGGCGCCATCACATCCTTTATTTTACCCTTCCAGGCAGTACTAGTTGCCCCACTTGCCTCTGAACCAAATATTCAATGATCTGTATTATTTTATCTCTTCCCCAAAACACAGACAACTGGATTACCAAATGGAATGGGGTTGCCCAACAGCCTTCTGAACTCTGGTGCGGTGTTATGTTCACAGAACTTTTGCTAATAAAGCCTCTCTTTCCTTTACGTTGTCACATTTGACTACTAAAGTTTTCTCTGTTTGCAGATTTTGCTGTCAAATGAATTCAGTCTCATCCATGCACCAGTGTATTTGGTTTGTGTGACAAGTTTTTGGTAGCAGTGGGGCTGCAGGGATGACTTGTGTGAGGAGACATCAGAAGCTGTCTCAATGTCAGGCAGAGGCAGCTTCATACAGACCTGCCAGTGGCCAAACTTGAGCCAAGCAGTGATGTTGGTAGCACCTCTGTGATAAAGTTTTCTAAGAAAGGGTAAGAACTGCTGTGCAACAGCAGCTGGGAGAGAAAAATGGTGAAAGGAAATGTGCGAAACAAGTCTGCAGACACAAAGGTTAGCGAACAATATGGAAGAGGAGGAGCCCCACACACTGAGGCAGAGATTTCTCTGTAGCCCATGGTGAAGACCATGGTAGAGCAGACCACCCTGCAGCCTCTGGAGGACTTAGGTGGATATGCCCTGAAGGAAACTGCAGGTCATGGAGAGCTCATATGAGAGTAGGCTTCTAGCAGGGTTTGTGACCCCACAGAGAGGTTTCTACTCATGAACAGGTTTTCAGGCAGGACCTGTGACCCCGTGGGGGACCTTCACTGAAGCAGTCCATTCCTGCAGGAGTGTAGCCTATGGAAAAGACTCTTTCTAGAGCAGTTCATGTTGGATGTGAAGGGCAGTGTCCTATGATTGAGCCCTCACAGTGGAGCAGGAGAAAAGTGTAACAAGGAAGGAGTGACAAAGACTGTGTGATGAACTGACTGCAGTCCCCATTCACCACTACTTTTGGGATAGATAGAAGAGTAGGGTGTGAAATTGAGTCTGGAAGATAGGGAAGGGGAAGGCGTAGATATTTGCTTTTCTCATTAATCTGCTCTGATTAACTGGCAATAAATTACAATAATTTCTCTAAGTTAAGTCTGCTGGGAAATTGTCTACCTGTCCTTATTTCAATCTATGAACTTTTCACCCTGTTTTTTCCCCCCTGTCCAGATCAGGAGGAGCAGATTGATGGGTACTTGGTGGATAGCCAAGATCAGCCCACCAGAGCCTCATGTGTAACGTATGAAGTTTCAGTTACACAGTCACATCACTGACACACTCACTCCATGTTTCCTGGCATGGGTGAGGTGTTTGCACTTGTAACCTATGTCAAACAAGATTCCACTGACAAATAGTTTCACTTGTCTTTGATACAATCCACAAATATGAGTGCATGCAGAGTCATTGCAGTGCTGTTGGCTCAGGAATGTGCCAGCAGTATCAACTGAATACATCACTCACATACACTCAGCATGAAAATCACACCCCCACGCCCACCCCGGCAAAACCCCCACTGAGGTTGTATGCAACACTTGAGGTGGAAGGAAAGAACAGCCAATTCAGTTCCTCTGAACTCAGAGCACAGACTATGTCATAACAGAGTGCCTCAGTGTGCAAGCACCTGCTTTCCAGACCAACTCAGTCCCTTCTGAAAATGAGACCTCAGTATGGTGGGAGGTTTCCCCTTGTCCTGAAGCCACACCACGGTGTTCTCAGGTGTTTTGATACCAAATTACTGTTGGTATTAATTCGATGCCAAATTTCCACAGCTCTTGTTCTGGATTTGTACCATGTGCCCAGCTATGAACAGCATGGCAGTGGAATACAGAATGCAAGTGCAATGCTTAGATGTTTCTTGCTCTCAGACATACTGGCACACAGGCATGTAGACAAGGAATTTACCTTGCTCAGTTGGAAGGGCATCTCAGAAGTGTTTTTCTCCAGAAATTTCTTTTCCCAATTTCCTTTGAAATAAATGGCATTTACTAAGAACAACACAGTGCAAGAACTGATTGATCCTGCGGGCAGCAGATCCTGTATTTTCCCTTCAAAAACCAGACAAACAGGGCTGTCATTCCAGTGTGACCATGGAACTCTCCAACTTGAATTGTGATCCTCTCTGCCTCTTTAGAGGATCTGTATCTCTTTAAAGAATATATATTTATTGCCATTTTGGTAGTAAATGGCATTGGAAAGTGAATAAAGTGGAATAGCTTGGATGTTCTGTGAGCTGGTTGCAAGCCATGGAAGAATACAGAAGTACAACTGATCAGAGCAGAGCTGATCAGTGTCTACTTATCCTCCCCTCTGATCACAAATAATTCAAAATAATTCAGAAGAGGCTATGGCATCAAGAATTAAAGTAAGGACCCTGTAAAGAGCAGCAGTTGGATTTGAAGAGAGGCATTTTTCAAGCTCTTTTAGGGCACTTTGCTCATCACTTCCCCCCAAGTTCTCATTTGTTGTAGCTGCCAGACCAATACATGTGGAAAAAAATACGTGTGGAAATACAGATCATTCAGAAGCAGACAAGGGAACATCTGTCAGTGAGACTTACTCTCAGTCTTGTTTTCAACCCATGAGTTGATCAGTGCTCTAGCTTGTTCTGCAGCCGTCTTAAAGTTTATAGCTTGTGGTTTTGCTTTGTAATAGCTTGTAGTGAGAAGTAGGAATTTCTGAAAGAGAGATTTGGAAAACCTGTGCTTCTTTAGTTAAGCTGGAAGAATGAAAATGTTAGAAATAATCACTTCACCAGCTTAATCAATCTGCTAATTCATAATTGAAAAAATATCAGATTAAATAAAATAGGGTAAATCTAGTGTTTACTATTTTAATTATATTAAACATTATATTGTATTGATTAATACAAATACTAATATGTAATAGATATTAAATAAAATAGGATAACCCTTAAAATTATGTTTGATACATTCCATGCTAAATATTAAGTAAGGACTGAATAAATTCTATCTTGGGGAAACTGGTGTGTCAATTTTTCATGTTTGAAATCCGAAGTGCAGATTTGTAGTTTTGAAATATCCCCTGAAACAAACACTCCTTGGAAATATTTTTTAATTCCTCTGATATGGCATTTCATACAAATTAAATACTTTTTTCCTTGCTTTGCTATATGGAGTTCAATACAAGAGGGAATAATAATCTCATATAAAGTAGAAATTAAGCTTTTAGTTTTCTTCAGAGGTGAGGAACCTGCCAAGAGTTTGTGAGGACAATATATCACATGTAGAAGTTGGGGTCTGGAAAATAGGTCTGATAGGGAGAGGCTGGGGGAGCTGGCACTGTTCAGCCTGGAGGAGGCAGAGGGGCGATCTCACTGCTCTCTACAGCTACCTGAAGGGAGGTTGCCATTGCAGTGAGGTGAGTGTTAGCCTATTCTCCTTAAGGACTAGGGCAAGAGGAAATGGGGCAAAGTTGTGCCAGAGATGGTTCAGATTGAATCCTAGGGAAAATTTCTTCCCAGAAAGAGTGGGGAGGCCTTGGAACAGGCTGCCCAAGGAGGGGGTGGAGGCACCATGTGTGGAGGGGTTCAACAAACGGGCAGACAGGGTGTTTCAGGAGATGGATTACTGATGGGGGTTGTAGGGCAGACAGTTGATAATCTTGAAGGTCTTTTCCAGCCTTGATGACTGTATGATTCTAGAGATGTTCTGGTAAATTCGAATAAAGTCATGGCAGAGAAACAGAGAAACAGCATTGCTTTCTGCTGTGAAACAACTTATGGGAGATTCTCAGCAGGAAATTATTTGGTTTCTCTATAAAGCCTGGGTACATGAGTTTATGGAGAAGATGAGCAATAAGCACTCAGAAAGACAAATTACTAATTACTCAAGAGATAAAATTGTACTCCAAGATTAAAGAACAGTAATCCCATTTAAAACCACCTCCCAAGAAATGGCGAGATGATTAACACAGAGCAGCCTATACAAAGATTTTGAAGATTCATATAATTACAAACTCACGAGTCTGTACAGGGCAAATGGATAGAATTGGTCTAGGGGGCATAGGGATATGAATCACCTATTAGAGGAGTATCAGTGGCATTTTGTAATAGAAGATCTAAATCAGAAATGTGTTGGAGTTTGTGGAAGGTCAGGAAGTGTGTGAGTAAGAAAGTTGAGCTGTTGCATTTTCTTTGGGTTACCGAAAGGTATTTTGTAAGACTTCTTACCAAAAGCTGAGCATCCATGGGACTAGACAGATAGGTATGTTTGTTTAAACAACTGGAAATCAAGAGTAGGAGAAAGTAGGGTTCACAGTGAAGGGTTGTGACTACTGGAGTTCCACAGGGGCATCTTCTAGATTCCATTTTATAATACTTATTCAGTGAAATACAGGCCTAAACATTTACATTAAAATATATACATTGAATTATTTATAAGTTATTGAATCACAGAGTATTTTTAGTTGGAAGACACTTCTAAGATTATCAAGTCCAAGCATTAGCCCAGCACTTCCAAGTGAATACTAAATCATGTCCCTAAGCACCAACCATTTGACATATCATTTAAACACCTCCAGGGATAGGAATTCCACTGCTTCCCAGACTGCTCCAGTATCTAACAACCCTTTCAGTGAAGAAATTCTCCCTAATTGTCCATGATGCAAGTTACAGCTGTTTCCTCTAGTGTTGTCACTTGCTACTAGGGAGAAGGAACCAACCCCCTCCTAAGTTTGACCTCCTTTCAGGTAGTTGTAGAGAATGATAAGGTCTCTCCTCAGCCTCCTTTTCTCCAGGTTAAACAACTGCAGTTCCCTCAGCCATTCATCCATCATGATCCAGTGAAGGGAATGTGCCAACCAACTGTAATGGGTACAGAGGGTAATTGTTACTGTTCTAGAAAGAGGTGTTGAAGCCATGTTGTGCAGCTACATGAAAAAACCCTTCCCAATAGTGGCCAAACAAGCAAATATAATATGAAGAATTAGAAAGAAAGTAGTAGGCATCAAAAGAGAGACAATTGGATTGCCAACACATGAAGCTGTGGTATGCCCACTGGCTGAGTTCTCTCTGCAGCCTCTGACGTGGCAGAGTATCAAAGGTACAGGCACAGGGGATGAGGATGACCAGAGACATGTGGAAGTGTGCTTTAGAGATAAAACAAACCAATAATGGTGCCAACAGGTAACAGGCTCAGAAGACACAGGGCTTCCTGCAGTGTATAGTTCAGCTGTGGAACTTCTGGTGCCAATGGCTGTGGTAGATTCAAAAGGCAACTCCACTAATTCATAAAAGGACTCATCACAGCTGTTTACAGAATCACAGAACTATTGAGTCTGAGAAGACATCATCAAGTGCAGCCTATGACCTAACATCACCACATCAGATAGAATATGGCACTAAGTTTAAGTACATTCCTTTTGTTGCAGGAAGTGTCTGAGTGCTTAATGACTAAAGCAGCTTCTGGAGAAGCATGACTATGCAGCATGCCTTGTTCCCATCCCACCTTCCTGAACTATTGACCGCTGTTGGAGACAAACAAACTTCTGCTCTGTGGAAGGCTAACCCTCTATGTCTGTCTTCATGTTATCACTGAAACCACAGTGGAAGCCACATTTGGAAACATTCTATCACCTCTTAATGTCAGAATGTTCTTAAGTAAAATTGTGTGACTCACAGGCAGTAAGGGGTAGGTCTTTTCCTCATACAGTTGGTTGGCACTCTTCAATGAGTTGGTTCTGCTGCATTTGTTGATGGCAGACAGGAGCTCTTTGAAGTCAGAGTGGATGTTTTCAGCTTGCTCGTGCTCAGCATCCTTGGAAAGAGACACAAATCAGTATGGAACATTTTTTTTCGTGCCCTAAGTGTTATTCCAGCAGAGGTTGGGTAAAATTCAGACTCTCTGTGTTTCACCTGACTGTTGCAGTTGGAGTTTGGATTTTGGATGGTACTCATTTGCTGGTATTGCCATACACCAACTAAAAGCAAACAACACTGTATTAGGGCCCATCAGAACTGAGACACTTCTGCTTTTGAAGGCCTGAGTTCATGAGTTTCATGTTATTGTTTTCTGATCATTCACTTTTTCTTTATATAGCTTGGGAGTCCCCAGTAGAAGGACATGAAACTGTTGGAGTGAGTCCAGAGGAGAGACCACAGGGATGCTCAGAGGGTTGAAATACCTCTGCTGTGAAGTGGTAAGAAGTGGAGATGTGAACAA
>VZRI01011390.1:0-22047 GCA_013397515.1 Upupa epops
AGGTCTTGCTTGAATAACCTGATTTTCTTTTGTGATCAAGTAACTAGACTGGTCGATGAGAGGAATGCTGTGGATGTAGTGTACCTGGATTTCATAAAGCATTAGACATGGTCTCCCACAATATACTCCTGGCAAAGGTGGCAGCAAGGGGCTTTGACAGGAATATTCTATGCTGGGACAGGAACTGGTTGGACGGATGAGCCCAGAGANGACGGATGAGCCCAGAGACTGGTGGTAAACGATGTTGCATCTAGTTGGTGACCCGTTACTAGCGGTGTCTCCCAAGTGTCGATGTTAGGTCCGGTCCTGTTCAGCATCTTCATTGATGATAATGATGATGGGTTGGAATCCATCATGAGGAAATTGGCCGGTGACACCAAGGTTGGAGCCCGTGTTCATCTGTTGGAGGGTAGGAGGGCCCTGTAGAGGGACTTGGACAGTCTGGAGAGATGGGCAGACTCCAATAGGATGAGTTTTAACAAGTCTAAGTGTTGGGTTCTGTATTTTGGTTATAACAACCCCAGGCAGAACTACAGACTGGGAATGGAGTTCTTAGAGAGTACTCAAGTAGAAAGAGACTTGGGGGTACTAGTGGGCAGCAAAGTTAGCATGAGTCAGCAATGTGCCCAGGAGGCCAAGAGGGCTAATTGCATCCTGGCCTGTATCAAGACTGATGTGGCCAGCAGGGCGAGGGCGGTCATCCTCCCTCTGTGTTTGGCACTGGTTAGACTGCACCTGGATTATTGTGTTCAATTATGGGCCCCTCAGTCTAGGAAGGATGTATAGGTGCTGGAACAAGTCTAGAGAAGACCAACTATAGTGGTCAAGGACATGGAAGATAAGCTCTACAAGGAGAGGCTGATGGAGCTGGGTCTATTTAGCTTGGAAAAGAGGAGGCTCAGGGGTGACCTTATCATTGTCTATAACTACTTAAAAGGTGGTTATGCTCTGGCGGGGGTTGGTCTTTTCTCCCTGGACACTGGAGACAAGACAAGGGGTCACAGTCTTAAGCTCCATCGGGGGAGGTTTAGACTTGACATTAGGAAAAGGTTTTTCACCAAAACCATGGTTTGGTTTTGGAAGCGGCTGCCCATGGAAGTGATTGAGTCACAATCTCTGGACGTGTTCAAGGTTAGTCTGGATGGAGTGCTGAGCGACATGGTCTAGATGTTAGGTTTACTTGGTTTAGTTGGATATACGTTGGACTGGATGATCTTTAAGGTCTTTTCCAGCCTCATCATTACTGTGATATTGTAATACTGTGATAAAGCTTCATGGTTAGATTTCAGAGACTAGAAACATGCAGGCATGACAAGAATTAGAAATAATCTTTAGTTTTTGGTGATCAACACAACTTTCTCCAGCAGGTGGGGGATAAGCCTTTTCAATTAGCTCAGCCAGAAGTTAGATGTTTTGATGCAGGAATATAGAATGAAATTCTGTAGAAGGTTTGTGAAGGTCAGGGTATATGTCCTGCCATCCTGCCTTCAGGTGTCTTATGAGAAGCTACTCAAAACTCTTAAGATAGATTGGCTCATGTCCAGCGATATCTCAGTAAGTTAAGTGGCACATGTTTCTAAACTTTGTTGTAAAAGTCGCAGCAGTGCGGTATGGCTTGTGACTGAGAATTGTAGAGCTTTATCACAGTAATATAGCTTCTTAATCTCAAATACTACAGGGTTTATATTGAGTTATTAGAAACAACTATGAAAACCCAAGATGTTTTAATATATGTACATCATAATAACAGCAATGAAATTGAGACAATTATTACTCATTTACTCTAGTTAGAGTAAATCAAGTTGTGATGCTTAGGAACTTAAAATTTTGCAATCTTGTCATAAGTGAGGAATATGCAGCTATAGCTTAACCAGTAAAAAAGCTCATAAAGCACATAATTCTTTAGATCCTAGCTGACTTTTTTTGTTTTTCTAGGAAAGATTCTCGGTTTGGGATGACAGGTACCAAATTCTTTCAATTTAGAGGCCTTCAGTCAAGAGATTTTGGAAAAAAGGAACAACAATTCTTTATTATAACAGTAAGAAACACTAACAGTACACTCAAAACAACCAAACAAAAGAAGATTCCAGGGACCCCAACAGAGTCCACCTGACAGTTAGGGAGGGTGATGGCCGGGTCCTCCTGGAGCGATGGATGTGGCTCTCTTTTCCTCGGCAACGTGGGGTAGACGGAAGAGCACAGCAGACAGGAGGCGGCAGGGAGTGGCCGGAAAGTGTCCATGGTGGCCAGGGGCCGGCCAGCTACAGCAGCGGCTCTGTTCGTCACGGGAAACAGTGGGGACTTCAGGCAGGAGGCAGAAGATCTCGGAGGGAGGCCGGATGCCGTGAAACAGCAGCGGCAGCNCCTGGCCCCCGCCCCCTCCTCCCACTCCCATGCAAGAAATAAAACCACATATCCTCCCAACAGATGAGAATAGAATACAAACTTCACATTCCACAACCCAAGACAGAAAGTTTGTCAGATTGAAATTTCTCAGTGAGTTGCTGACTGTTTAATTATTCATTCATAATTCAACAGTAGAAAAGTTTTTATTACATGAAAACACCTTGTATCATTATCAATTGGCAAGCTTTGAACAGAAAGTTGAACATTTCTTCAGAGAGTCCTGTGAGCTATATCCTCTATCTGTAAAAATAGTCTGGCTTTATTGAATTTTTTCCAGTTTGTCCTTCAGAGAACCAAGAAAATCGTGTTTGGCACAGAGTGCAGAAAGCAGAGCAGAAGGCATCAAAATAGGCTTTGCCTTTGAAAGGCTGGTGTAGAGTTGTGTGAAAAGCCAGGTGCAATATGCTTCAACGTGGTCATTGGATTTCCTGTAGCAGAAGTCACGAAAAGGAAAATGATGGAGCAACCTACAGGTATTCTGGATCAGGATGTTCAGGACCGTTTGAAAACCTGTGGAAACAACGGAAAGAGAACCAGAAATAAAATTACATAAAAATATGGGTGTAGGAACACGGGGTAGCCCCAAACTTATTTTACCTTTTGTGAAGACTTTTCTTTAAAGTTGCAGTGAGAAAGGTGTGTTGGTAATAAGATTTCACAAGGTGTGTGAATTGAAACAGTAAGTCAGAATTGTGCTCAAGTAATATTACAATTAGAGGCATGTCTTCCAAATAATTATTTCTGCTGTAAAAACTACTGCTCTGTGCAAAACACAGCAGTAGTTTTTACAGCAAATAAATATATATTCACAGTGTCTTGTCAAACTTCATTTTTTCAGTGCTTTCTCTGTCTTTTGATGTTTTACATATAAGTAATTCAACATTTTTATGTTTCTCAAACTTCCATTTAATGTAGAGCTCAAAGGCTAGCTAGAATTATGTCAGATGTTATTGCAGACATAGTAAACTTCAAAGTAATTTTCATATGGGTTAGCTCAATAAAAATTACTCTTTACTTTAAAAAGAAATGTGTGTTTCATGACAACTTTTTATTTCTGTGTCCTGGGTTATAGAAGCAAGAAGTTTGTANTCAGTGTTAAGTTATACCAGCTAGATGAAGTAAAGCAAATACTTCTGGAGACAGCAATTTATCAGCTTATCTGGCTTTGTTTAACATGGCAACTGCTAACATTTACCAGTCTCACAATTAATAATACTGTCACTGAGAAAGTGGGAGAGAGTAATGATCAGGACAAGCAGCATTTTACTATATCAAAACCAGGTAAGATTGACAAGGAGAAAGACTGACAAGGAGAAAGGCTACTTGAGGAAGAGTCACTAAAAAATAGGTAACACAGAGACATGTTAATATATTGCTCAAAAAATAAAAGGATAGCATTAGAACAAAGAAAAATTCGTGTTCCAGGAATGATGGGAGTGAGGAAGAGTGTAAAAGTCTTAGTATTCATCTTACTGATTTTAAGCTTTTTATAATTTTTTTTACACCCTAAATTGCTGTTACAGGATTGAATGGAGACCTCTGTCACAAATAAAGCATTGTCATTTCATTGTGATATCCTCATCCTTCTTATCACCATCTGTAAAATATATGAAATATTTTGCTGGTTTGTCTGAGTTTAAGAGACAATAGCACATGATCCCTTCTATAACTTTGCAAAAATGTTTGTGTGTGGGGGGGGTCTTTTATTGTACTGTAAAGGAATATTTGCTTACAATTTTTTTTTTAAAAGGAATGTTTGTTTCAGTTACAGCCTTCCTTTATAGTCATTGTGTTCTGTTCAACTTTCTGCTGAGAAAGCTTAATTCTTTTGTAAGCTAGAATTTCTAAAATGTTACTGGTAGAAGCACGGTAGCTTTTCAGATGCATTTTATTCTTCAAGATAAAATTTTTTCACTGCTATGTCAGTAATTACGGTGAAACAAAGCAATCACCTGAAACACTAAAAGGATATAATTGGTCACAGTGTGCCATAACATAGTAATTCCTTACTTTTTTTTGCACTTGGCAGGATTGCGAGAATGTTTATTTTACTGTATTTCACCAATAGATTACTAGTATATGATGAAAAAACTTTGGTCCCTATCTAAGTATACTCATGTATTGCGAGAAAAATGCAATTTATTTTAAAATATTGTACTGTAGACAAAAAGATGCCTCTGATCAAATGTAGCCTATAATAGCAACAACAGAGCATGTTGTTCCCTTTACTCTTTCTACTGCAATTAAATCAAAGAAAAAACCAAACTACACAGTGAGAGGCAAACGTCACATCAGGGTAATAAGCAAGCATGTATCATACCAGAGTGTAACAGTAGCTTCCCTGATTTTTCAGATTTTTGCTTCTCTTTGTTTTTCAGAATTAGAATAGGAGGTAAAATATATTGTATTAAATTTACCTTACATTTGAACTTACTGTCAGTAGATGCTGAAACTGGATCCTGCAAATTCTGTTAGCAATAGCCAGGGAATAGGAGTCAATATTCCTCCTAAACATCTTCTTTCAAATTAATTCAGTGGATACATAGTACCAACCCACACACTTCTACTCAATTATTAATTAAATCCCCTTAATTATTACAAAAATTGCATCAGTACCTTTAGCCAAGTTTAATTTCAACTCATTGTACTGAAGACAAGCAAGTTATAATTAGAAGGAGCAAAAGTTTTTCAATATTGTTTCAGTTATTTGTAGTGTCATAATCAGGGACTTCCTCATGGATCCTGAGAAATTTGAAGATCCTGCCCTGTCAGTAAGGTTCCAGCCAAAAAATGCAGATGGAAAACCCAGAGCTGTAATAGCTGCAGTGGTGAGCAGAGACAGTTGAATAAAGCCAGCAACCTTGGAGTGAATTGTTTATGAAACACTCATTTTTTAAACACCAGTAGTTCTCACCTGCTTATATATAAAAATAATCATATCTGTGGTATCTTCAAAGTTTTGTGTCACTGTTGTCTGTATATTGTATTGATAAAGTTTTAACAATGAATAGTCTCCCTTTGAAAGTATAAATCTAGCTGTCAATCACAGAATGGTTTGGGTTGAAAGGGACTTCTACAGGTGGTCAGGGGCATCTTCAACTAGATCAAATTGCTCTGAGCCCCATGCAAGTGTTTCCAGAGGTGGAACATTTATCATCTCTGTGTGGAATATGTTCCAGTGCTTCAGACATCAGTACTGGCTGGAGGATGAAGATATTGAGAGCAGCTCTGCAGAGAAGGACTTGTTGATACTGGTGGATGAAGACATGAACATGAACTGGCAATGTGTGCTTATGGTCCAGAAAGCAAATCACATACCAGGCTGCATCAAAAGCTGCATGGCCAGCAGGTCAAGGGAAGTGATTCTTTCCTCTACTCCCTTCTGGTGAGAGACCACATCTGGAGTGCTGTATTCTGGTCTGAAGTCCTCAGTGCAGAAAAGACACGGATCTGTTGGAGTGGGTTGACATAAAGGATACAAAGATGATAGGGGTGCTGAAACACCTCTCCTGTGGGAGTGTAGATGTTCTTCAGCCTGGAGAAGGTTCCAGGGGGCTCTTTTTATTTGAGTTATTGCATTTTCACCTTATTCTTTTTTTTATCTTGCACCACACTCAGTGAAGTTACGAGACAATTTTAGGAACACTGTATTTTTCTATCTCTTTAAATTTTGCTTCCCATTTTTTATTTTGTTTTATGGGGTTTGAGGTATTAGTTTCTCCAGGAGATACCTAAATACCCCATAGGTGGAGGTAAGTGTAACATCATGTAGATTATTTCTGTGGATGTACACCACTTCATGGAAGGTATTTGTTGCCTCTTCTTTAATACTGGTTATTAAAATTACTCTAATATGAAATTAATTTGGCTTGCAAATGCTCTGGGTAGATTTTTTTACCTGAATAATCAGTTAAGTGGTTAGAAATTACTTGATATATATATAACAGGAGATAGCTTATATATGTGTTGGTGGGCTGCTAGTGAGGATGCTAGGATCTCATGACCTTTGTCTGATACAGTACTGCTTTTCTGATGTTAAAATTCTATTTTCAGTTTGCAGTTTGGGTCACTTCTATAGTCCAGATTATGTAAGAATTGTTTAAGAGTTCCAGGGCTTGAAATTCTTACCTAGCCAAGTGTTGCAGTGAACATTACATGATCTGTTCGTTTTCCTCTGAGGGATCTTGAGCCTGACCATTCACCGAGGGGTACATCAATGTGATGAACAGCAAATGGCGTTTATTATCACGTGGCGTACACTTATATACCATTGACCCGCCCTTTGTGTACACCCCCTTTCTTGCCGACGTAGCAGAATAGAGAACCTATCGCGTCACATCCCGCATCACATGCGCACAATACAACACAGAAAGGGACTTGGCAGTGTGAATATGAGCCAGCAGTGTGCCCAGGTGGCCATAAGGCAAATGGCATCCTGGCCTGCATCAGAAATAATGTGACCAGCAGGACCAAGGAGGTGATCCTGCCCCTGTATTCGGCCCACAATACAACAGCCAAGAAGAATGGAATTCATTGTGATGGGTTTTTAAACAAATGTGTTTTCATCTGGATATTTTCTATCTTTGATTTGGTGGCATCTTCCAGCTTCTACCCACTCAACTGCCCTGCTAAAATACATTGTGATTTTCTATTGAACTGTATGAACTTGGAATATTTTGTCAACAGTTCTATCTTCAAACAGTTAAGTGGCAATTAAAATTTGATTTTGCAGTTGTGATTAAGTATTGCTTTCTTGCCTTCCTTCCATCCATCCTTTTCTTAAGAGGATAAAATAAATGCTTTTAAGGAGTTAGCATTCAAGTCAGGGGATTTGTCTTATGTGCCTATACAGAGCATTTCCTTCTTTTACATCAGAGTGTGTGTAAATGTTCAAGAATATAACTTGATCTCTCTACAGGATGTTGGAGTGCATAATGTAAAGGCTTCTCCCAACACATCTGAGAGCTGACATCAGCCCTGTTTAAAATTCTGAACTGGAGGACATGTGGGTTAAACATGTGGGTTGCACATTAGTTCTGTGCCAGATCTGAGAATTTTTGGCTCCCAAGATAAACTCTACATTCAGTGCTGAGTAGTGAATGTAGTTAATAATTACCTACAACTATTTGTTGTAGGTAAAAGTGATTACCCATAGAGAGCTCCAGATTAAAAAAAATAAAATTGTATACTTATTTTTATCTTAAAGTTAATGCTATAAAAGAGAAAACATACATGCTTCCTGTACATTCTAGTTTGCTATTACTGAATATTGTAGATGGGGAGCACTGAAAGACTTGAAGTCTTATAAAGTTCATTGGCCTTGAGAGGCTACAGCTTGGATTTTGCTTTTATTTTAAGAGGCAAATTTAACTTTGGAAGCAAACTGTGACAAGTGGATTGTTTACATAAGCTCCATGCCTCTTACGCTGCACATGTGGTTGAATGAATCAAAGGTTTATGGTTTTGTTGGAATATCTGGACATTAGAGGAGAAAGGGCAGGAAATTGTACTTGCCTCCCGTTACTGCATTCAGTAAATACACAGTGTGTGCTTACACATGTCTAGGGTAGAAGGGGAGTGGGGTAGGTGGATGGGCGTAGATTGTTTTCCTCATTGAGGAACAAACATCCTCCTGCTTTTGGTTTCTGTGGAAACCAGCAGGGACATAGGGATTCATCCTATGCATATTCTACATTCAGGTTCAAAGAGCAGCAGGATGTAGAGCGCAGGAGCAAGATCTGTCTGCTTTACCAAGATGTTAAAAATTATAATCTTAGTATACAGTATATAATTACATTCTTAGTAAATAAAAATTCATCTGAGAAGTCCAGTTCCAGGGAATCAAATTTCAGTCAATTAGTGATTGTTGTTTACGTTGCCAACAAATGCCTATGTGTGAAGAGATGTATTTGCTTGGGGATTCATTCCGATCTTGCAAAATATGATCAAGTGAAACAGCTAAGGAAAATAGAGTACCTTGTTCTCATTCCAGTCCCACTGTTCCAGAATGCAGGATTCTGCCACCTGGAGAATCTTAACCAAAACAATCTTCTAAGGACTTTAGCTGAGCAAGTGTTTTAGGGATTTACATTTTGAATGTAAGTACCTAAGTAATAATAAAACTATAAAATTCTCTACCAGATGTGTGTTATAACACACATATCATGTGTGTCATGGCTAATACTAGTTTAACTAGCTTGATAATTAGCAAAGAACACTATTGAAGAACTTGACTCGAGCCAAATAGAGTTTTGTGGAGATGTTGCAAGCAACCACTGAAAGGAAATTGAAAGCCCAAACCATCAGAACTACTGAACTGTCCCAGGTGGCACTGAGAAAGATAAGGTTCTTTTGTGGGTAAGGCTTGTGGTTTTGCTCATGTCTGGTAAGTCAGTAAGAAAGACAAGGTGCAAATTCTGCTTGTGTTGTGGGATGACATGTTTGTTCATTTTCTGTGCTGTTTTCTTAACAGCTACAGCTCTTCAGAGCTCAGGAAACCATTGCAGAACTACAAAATAGAAAATAGAACTCTAGCTTGGTGCTCTGAGTACAATGATCCCCTTCCTCACCCTCTGTGGCGAGATAGATGAAGATGGCTTCTTTGGTGGCTCCTTGACTTTACTAAAAAAGCTAGAGATTCAAGCTATAACAGCTCATCTTCTTTGCCTATTCTTTTTCTAGTATCCCCAGTTCCTTTCTCAAACTATCACTCAATTGAGTTTAAGGTAGGAAACCTCTCCAGGTCGCTATGTCCCTAAACCCTACACCATTTCAGTAAAAAAAAAAAAAAAAAATCAACTGTTTAGTGGTGCTTTCCATTTCCATCTCTAGGGTAAAGCCATTTTGGGAGAGGCTTGACCTCTTTGTTTCCATATCAGAAAGGCCATTAAGTTAACCAGCCTCAGAGCCTGTGGCACTGAGTGGGAGGACTACAGGAAGATTTTACTGTAAGGGTCAGGCTGCATCTATGACCTGAATACACAACTTTAGAGCATCTCTGATTAACGTCTTTACTCTCATAATATGTTTGAAGTTTTGTACACAACTTCGCTCAGTAGGATGCTCTGAAAAATGGCTTTCCAGCTACATTCCAGTGTTCTATGAAATCCTGATGTTTGTAATCAACACAGGTTAGGTTTATAGTGATAATAGTCATCCAGGTATGCACATGAACAATCATTGTGAAAGAAGAAATAGGCTGGAGAGCAGGGCGGGGAGAAGCATAATGAAATTTAACAAAGGCCAGTGCAGAGTCTTGCATCCAGTCAAGAACAACCCCAGGTACCAGTATAGGTTGGGGATTGACCTGCTGGAGAGCAATGTAGGAGAAAGGGACCTGGGGGTCCTGGTGGACAGCAGGATGACTATGAGCCAGCAATGTGCTCTTGGGCCAAGAAGACCAATGGCACCCTAGGGTGGATTAGAAGGGGTGTGGTTAGTAGATCGAGAGAGGTTCTTCTCGTCCTCTGCTCAGCACTGATGGGACCCCATCTGGAGTATTGTGTCCAGTTCTGGGTTCCTCAGTTCAAGTAGGAGGACACAATGCTAGTGGATGGTGTCCAGTGTAGAGCAATGAAGACGATGAAGGAAGTAGAACACTTCCCTTATGAGGAAAGGCTGAGGGAGCTGGGTGTCTTTATCTTGGAGAAGAGGAGGCTGAGAGGAGACCTCATTAATGTCTATAAATATGTGAGGGGTGGGTGTCAGGAGGATGGAGCTAAGCTCTTCTTAAATTCACGCAGTGACAGGACAAGGGGCAATGGGTGTAAGCTGAAACGTAGGAGGTTCAACTTAAACATGAGAAGAAAATTCTTCATAGTGAGGGTGACAGATCACTGGAACAGGCTGCCCAGGGAAGTTGTAGAGTCTCCTCTGGAGATGTTTAAAACCTGCCTGGACTTGTTCCTGTGCCATTTGATCTAGGTGATCCTGCTGTGGCAGGGGGATTGGATTAGAGGATCTTCCAAAGTCCCTTCCAACCCCTAACATTCTGTGATTCTAGAGAATTCTTGTACCTACATTAATTTTTTTAGTCCTAGTATAATTCTGTTTTGTCTTGCAGTTCTATCAGGATATAGTCCGGCATCTGGGATTGAGCTCCACTCATAGAAGAGTGCATTTGTGATAGTAAGATACTCTATTCAGACACTGATAGGGCTAAAAATGGTTCGAATTTAATTTGCTTGTGTCTGCATATGGCCTGAATGTATTGACACACAATATATCCGAAAACATCCACTAATGTTTTTGATGACTGTGAAACTCTTGGTTGGAATTTTAATATTCATTTTAGTAACTGTCACTTAGA
The DNA here is from genome assembly GCA_013397515.1 of Upupa epops. Classification (NCBI taxonomy): domain Eukaryota; kingdom Metazoa; phylum Chordata; class Aves; order Bucerotiformes; family Upupidae; genus Upupa; species Upupa epops. The sequence goes on from VZRI01011390.1 coordinate 10,715, forward strand.
AGACATCATGTTTACTGTATCCTTGGGGGATTATTATATGGAAATAAATAAATATGAGGGTAAGGGTCATTGATCCCATTCAAATAATTTTTCTTTTAAATGTATAAACCTTCTGAATTCTGAGAAGCAGGGATTTTTTCAGGTAAGAGACCTGGAGGCAAATGTATTTTAGAAGAACAAATCGAAAAATATAAGCAGTTCATGCAGTTTGTTACTATCATACACCCTTCTCACTTTATTCATCTTTATTTTTCTTTTTCATTTATAATACTTTTATTTTATCCTAATGCTTTCCCTTTCACCTTAAACTTACCTTATCACATTTGCTCATTTTAACTTTATGGGATAAAGATGCTTTTTTTATTGTCTGCATTCTTAGATTAGCTTCTTAGATTGTTGCTGCAGGATAGTTAAGGAACATAACTTTCATCTGATATAATAGGAAGTTCCTGGTTAAGGAAGAAAGGCAGTTTTGTGTGCATATTGCACATGAATTTCTTGTAGTGTAAAATATCTTTTCATCTATAATTTTTTGTTTAGAACTTCACTGCCCATCCACGATTGGCTCGCATTGTTGAATGTATTATGTTCAACAGATAACAAAACATTCTTATAATAGTCTTCCTTTTTCATGGCCTTCTCTGTGCTGACTTCTTCACTTATCTCCCTGTCTCTGGTCCCAAATTAAGAATATGTTTAAAATTACCAGTATGAGAGAGGTCCAGAGAATTTAATGAGGCTATTAACAAACTTGAATCTAGGTAATTGCTTAAATATATTCCTGAATGCAGAATTAACAAAATAAAAGAACTGTATAAATAGATCATTAAGAAGCAATTAACCAGGCTTTTTTCTTCTGACCTTGAGACCTGTGAACATGATAGTACATTATTAAGTCTTAATAGCATTGCTCAAGATTTCCTTTAAGTGCTTTTTCCATATCACTTCATTTTAACATGTTATTGAAGGTATTCTGAAAAATGTTTATATGATATATATGCTGTAATTCTTATGAAACAATAATGCAAAGAGAGGCAACTAACGTTGGTATAGTTTATGGGCAAACTCCTGGCACACATTCTACTTCATTAAATTGGTATGCAAAAAACAAAAGGATAACTTATTTCGCTTCACTGGAGCTGTTCCAGATACTGATGGAAATGAGGTTAGAACCTATTTGTCCAGTTATAAATAAATGGAATAGCTATGCTAAGTGCAAAGAATGGGTAAAACTTAGCCAAATTAGCACTCTAATAGAAAGTTGTCTATAAACATTATTGAGAATTCTGTCACCTTTATATTCGTGTAGAAAGTGATTTTTTTATTCTTTTTTGTTAGATCAATTGTTTAAATTTATGTGCAGGGCAGAATGGCTGCCTTGTATTATCACTGAAAATAATAAAATTTTAATTCAATTATTAAACTGAGCTTTACAGTTAAAGGCAATGTAAGTATGTGAATCTTCATTATGAAATAAGTGTTCAGCTAATCATTCATTGACAACTTGAGGGATACTTAGAAATGTCAAGGATTGTAAAATGTTGAGATCTAAAAAGTATCAAGATATTCAGTCCTAGCTGTAAAAGTAAGATGAGATGAAGCTGAGTGGCAGGCTTTAAGATAACACTACTCTTAGAAAACTCCCAACATCTTTACCCTGTTTCATTGCTTTTTTTCTGTATTTTAAATCTGATATTTGTCAGTGTATACTTTGCCGGTATGATGAGCCAACAGGGAAAAGTTAAATGAAAACTAAAGCAAAAACCAGTGCCTGTAAAAAAGTGCAACAGATAAATAGCAGAGAATTTTCCTGTGCAAAGAAGCAAAGTGCATTAACCCAAACTGACCTCCATGCTGGCATCGCTTTTCTTCTAGGAGGCTTCATGACAGCACAGATACGCCTACACAACACTGAAGCCATGTTATCATATCAAATGGATGACCAGGCTATGTTGTGTTTTGTATCTGACTAAAAAGATTAAAAAGAAAAGAAGCTTCTTAGCCATATGAATTCTGCTTAGTTTTATGTTATGAGAAACCATTTGTGTCCATAATCTTTCTTCTTTACCACACTTTTTGCTGGGTTGATTTGCAGTTAAATCTAGTAGTCTGTGTCTTTTATTAGTTCTCTTGGTCTTGACTTTGCTTCCTCATTCTAATACATTCTTGAATGGCTATCTTCTTTGGACCATTGCTTTTTTTCTCTCCTGTCACATGTTTTGCAATTTCCTCTCTGAAGCACATTGACAGAGTCCTTGTCATACTGCTCTTCTTTAACCAGCTTTCAGTTTGTTTTATGACTCTTGTTGAAACTGTAGTTACAGCAGCTCTGTAATATGGGGTGATTGTATTTGATCAAACTAACATTTCTGCCTCAGCCTTTGCTACTTTTCTGTAAATCAAGCAACATTTTAAAATGTAATTTCTGAAGCACTCCTTTTTCATAACCTCTAATGCTCATAGGTGTATGTTGCAGTTTAGGAAGGTATTGTCATCAAAACAGATAATGATGCATTTGCCTTTTTTAGTTCTGTAGTACTTAACTTCCTTCAAATGTTTTTTGGTGGGAATTACTTTTGTCAGTACTTGAATCTAGACACAAAATCTCTTTTTTTCTCCACTCAAATTACTTGATGATCTCTTGTTTGCTTAGAGAGATTAACTGAGCATCTGCACTCGTTGATGGGTTTCATGGATCCTCCAACTAGTCGGTAATCTATGTCTTGTAGTCTGCATACCTACAGTTTCAGACTCTCAAATCTGTTAATGCTTTCCCCTGTGTCGTCTCTGTTAGGACATGGGCTAGACTGATATAAGTCACTTCTCGTGTACACCTTTGTTGTTTGAAAGCCACTCTTAAATTTTCCTCACTGATTGTACAGCAACATTATTATTGAGATTTGTTTTAGGCAGTAGCTCTTCTAAACCCATTTCAAGCATCATCATCCATAACTGATGTCAAATGCCTTATGTGAAGTCAACGAACAAGAGAGATGATTGCTGAAATATGTGAATATGACTAATGATCGTCTTGAGGTTTGTCTCTTGTGCTGTTTGCAAATGCATGTGATAGCAATCCACATTCATAATCTGATTTGGCTTTTTAATGTTTGAATCCTTTCCAGAATAATGACCTTGTTTCCTTGCAGTGTCTATGAGATTGATTTGTAGTTATATGTTTCTTCCGGTATTCTTTCTTAGATTCTGAAATGGACATTCATCTTAAAGAAACTGGCTGCCCTCCAGTTTCCCACAGCTTTGTGACTATAGACAGCAACTACTGCTCCTGTTCATTCATATATTCCTGATCTTTGCACAATTTCAGCCAGTATTCTGTCTGCAATTACTTGCTATTCTTCTGTCTAGATTTTTTTGTATGTACAGCTTTTGATCTCATTGCAGCTTTAAAAAATACTACTGAATTTATATATGAAGGCACAAATTACAGAGATGCATCTGAAGACAATTATTGTGTGCAAAGTCTCCATTTTACACCCTCCAGCTTGTAGCCCCACACGGCTGCATATTTCCATTACATCATTATGGTTAGTATGCCAGTTTTCCAGAATTCACTACAAACCAGCCCAATTGTCTTAGTTGCTTCAGCTTTCATATCTCCTGTTCTATTTATTCTTACTGCATCTCCAAGCAGGTTGAGCTGACCTTGTACCGTTACAACAGTTTAGCAAGTACTGTTAATTGGTCAGACGCTCAATTTTCTCCAGCTTTCCCCACATTATATAACACTATTATTTGCTTACAAATTTTTACCTACCTTTAAAAAACCCTTAGTAGCTTTTCTAAGAATCCTTTTAGGTATTCTGCTCTCATGTATCTCAAGAACATCAATAATATTTTTAAACTAAAATCTCATCTGTTACTTTTTGTTTGGATATTACTCTTCTTTCAATTTCACCCAGCTGTGTAAAACCAGGTTTTAGTATCTGCAGTAACTTTCAGTTAGGTAAATGAAGCTGAAACTTGACAAATAAAGGCCTTCTGTTAAGTACAGCTAAGAAAACATAAACTCTACTGTAATAAATTCTCCTTTGAGGTTGCAGTGGTCACCTGACTAACCATGCGCAGGTGTCCTGCTTTCTTGACTATTTCGCAATGTCAGGGTATACAAGTTTTTACTTAGGAAGGCTTTCAGTACAGAAATCTTCTAGCTGCTAGTCCTTCCCTTTACTTTTTTTTACATTCCTGGCTTTTTTTTTTTTCCCTCTTTATCTCCAACTCTGGTATTCATTGGGATAAAATGATAGGCTCCACCTCCTTTGAAATACAGCTGTTTGGCAATTCATTCATTCATTTGTAATTCAGAGGTAGCCATCTAAGTTATGATTCTCTCCAGTGGTATAAAATATTTCTGTGTTCTTTACAGATGTGTTCAAATTATGTTAAAATAGCTCATGGTCACAATTCCCAGCATATCTGCTGTTCTTTAAATGCAATCCTTTTACAATTGCAATTACTGCAGTGCAAGGTGTTTAGAATTTCCACACTAATTAATTTCCTTACATTTGCTTGGTTTTTATTTTTGTACTAAATAACAACAACATCTGTGTTTGGCAAAGTTAAACCATAAAACTTTGCTTTCTTAATGTCTAACCTGCCTCTTGTCAACAACCTGCTGATTTTGTACTTCACTCAGAGAAGTCTGAGAGGAATCGGGCATCTCAGTGATTCCAGCTTTGCTTTAAGTCTATCAGGTAAAGTAGTTTAGTCTGCCCCAATGGGGAATTAATTTCCTTCACATTGAGATGCTTATTGGAAAAAGAAAAGAATCTGCTTCTGCTATGAAATCAGAAATTATTTCTCCTGTTCATAGGATTTCTCATCTATTAGAGGATCTATCTAGCATGGTTGTACTCAAGAACAGGGGTGTCTTTTCATATTTTATAAATGAGCAAGCTGTGTTGTAAATGCTTAAAATATACAAGTTATCCAGGATATCATAAGCCAAGGTATTGAGCTAATGGCCTCAGCAAAATGTATTGCTCATGTTCAGCATGGTACTTCTTTCAGTATCTTCTACCTTTTGTATTTTCTCAGTTTAAAGCCAGAATACTCTATTTGTAGGTTACACAAATAGAAGTTTAAAACAGCAGCAAGAATGACAAAATTATGCTCTAAGTCTATGAAAATGAAAAATACATTCTAAACATCACAGATGTCTGAATGAAATCTCAGACTTTCTGAGAAGAAATATTTAGGTTTGGGGCTGTGTCTATGAAGGATTAAGTTCAAAAGAAAATATTCTCAGTCAATCTTGATGCAGAAGAGAAGATGGAAAGTATTTTAAAGCCATATTGTTAGCTTTGCTGGAATTAGTGTATGTGTATTAAGAGATGTAGATGTTGGATTAAAAAATAGATAATAGATGTTGGATTAAAAATTTTCCTAGGCATCATTTTGCAGTTTGACAGTCATGGGTAGCTCTGTTTTTCTCACAGAAAATATTATTCAGTGGATATAATAATTTTCTTTAAAAGATACCTATTTACCTTACGAACAATGGAAAATTTTAAGTACTAGAAATCTAGTTTTTCATAGGTTTTCTGTTTCAGAATTACTACTTGCCAATATTAGAATTTATCTCACCTTCTCAACAGTAGACTGTTGTGTGAAGTGGGGAACCAACAGGAGATCTGGCTTTCTCCAGATGCATAACAGACCCAGATGCAGAGAACTGAAAGAGAACAGAAGTGCAGAGCATCCCTAATCACTGAGGTTAGCATCACAAATTCAGCAGGTCAAATCAAAAGTGAAATTGTGTGTCTTCAATGAATAACTGCCATCTGGCTGATGTTGGATCCAGATGTCACATTTCGTTTTAGCCTGAGAATGCAACAACTGTTTCAGGGTTTACTTGGGGAGAGATGCAGACTGTGCAGAGGAGGCAGATGCGAAGTAGAAATAAAGATTTTGGAAAGTAATTGGAAAAGATTGGATATTCTGTTTTGTATGCCTCGGAGATTTGTTCCACTTGGTTTGCTGTTATTACAAATGTTGGGAATATCCTTGAAATGTTGAATAAGACAAAAATGTTTGTACCTTTTTACTATATGTACCAAGTGTTTTGATAAAAGCTTGTGAGTATTTTTTTAACACAGTAGTTTTTCTATAGCATTGAGAAAACAATAGTTTCTAAACCACTTATTCAAACAGTGTGCATTCTTTTTAAAGAATATTTACAACATAAATGTTCATCGAACCATTGATGTAGATATAATACTTAACATGACCAGTATCTAAACATTGAAAAAAAATACTGCTCAAAGTTCAGAAACCTTCAGGAAACTGCATGATTATTCTGAATTCATTACCCATCAAAACTTATATTCCTACAACAGAAAATGCCACACTAGGTGTGGTTTATAGTAATTTTTTCTGCTTACTTGTAGGAACAAGAGTAATGATGATGATATGTAAGGAGTTTACACAGACCTAGCAAAATAGTGTTGTGTAGTGTGATGCTTTCTTCTCCCAAGTATATAGCCCAAGCTGTGACTGATCTCTCTTACATCAAGAGTAGCTTTATGCTAACAAGGCTGGTGGCAGCAGCTATCAGAAAGAACAAAGCCTTCCTTCAAAGGAAGGACCACACACTCTGAGACCTACACACTGCAGTTCACTGTCTCCAGACAGAATTTAACTTAGAGAGTTTTGAAAATTGGACCTGAATCCAGCTTCTGATTTCCAAAGTTAGCTTGAGTCCATATTTGATTAGAAAGATGAATAAATGCCAGTTAAATATTTATGCATTGAATATTTAGGTATCACTAACTGATTCTTTTTATCTACCCCACAGTTCTGCTTCTCTTATAGCAATCAAATTGGTACAGGGCTCATACAAGCTTTTGAAGTCTAGATTAAATTATTTTCAGCTACATAGTGGCAATTCTGTAGCAGCACTGCGGTCTAGGGAAAAGCTTTTATGCTCCTGTAGTCAGCCTGGGGCTAAAGCTGGAGGTATCCCACCATCACCCTGATTGTTTTAATAAATTCACTTTCAAGTTCTTATTGGTATGTGCAGCACGCTTTGTGAACATATCTATGCAAGAACTGTCAATTGTGGAAGTTTTTTACTTCACATAGATGCACAACGCTGCTTTCTGAGCCTCCTCCCATGGGCAGAATATGGTCATTAAATGGGTAGAAAACATCACACACTTTTATTTCAGCTGCTGGCTGAGCTGAAGGTTCTTTTTTTGTGCATATTGCAGTTGAGTCTGATTGCTGAATTGTGCTTTCAACATTCATTGTTTTTAAGTCTTTTTTCAGTACCTTGAAGGGCCTGTATTAGTGGCTTTATTCTTTTATAGACCCTGGTTTCTTTTAGTATGTATGATGGTAGCCCTTTCCCCTAGTTCCAAGATGTGTGGCTTAAATGTCTTGGATGGGTGTGCATTCTGCCTATGATCTCTAGAGGGAACAGTTGCAGCTTTATCTCTTTAGCCTCCAAACCTTTTGTACCGTAGCACCATAACAATTTTTGAGATAATAAATTGCAGAGGTACACCAGAAATTTGAATTTTTATTTCTGTTAGTCACTGTTGACAAACACAAACCTTGTCAGGAGTGGGCTGTTTTTTCTGTAAAACTTGATTGGGCAGCCAACAGTTTAGAAAAATGAAGTCCTTGATTTTGCACACCGAACCATAACTTCTAAACACCTCTTATTATGTATTACATTGCTCTCAGCCCACTTTTCAATTGCCTCTGTGTCTCGGTATGGGATGACAGGTACCAAATTCTTTCAATTTAGAGGCCTTCAGTCAAGAGATTTTGGAAAAAAGGAACAACAATTCTTTATTATAACAGTAAGAAACATTAACAGTACACTCAAAACAACCAAACAAAAGAAGATTCCAGGGACCCAAACAGAGTTCACCTGACAGTTAGGGAGGGTGATGGCCGGGTCCTCCTGGACCGATGGATGTGGCTCTCTTTTCCTCGGCAATGTGGGGCAGATGGAAAAAAGCACAGCAGACAGGAGGTGGCAGGGAGTGGCCGGAAAGTGCCCGCGGCGGCCAGGGGCTGGGCAGCCACAGCAGCAGCTCTGTTCGTCGTGGGAAACAGTGGGGACTTCGGGCNACAGACGCGAATAGAATACAAACTTTACATTCCACAACCCAAGACACTCTGAGCCTTTCCTTCTCCCTTTTAGGAAATACTCTTTTGAGAGTCTCCTGTTTAGCATTGTTCAGTGCTAAACACTGGAGGTTTGAAAACACAAAGGAGCTTTTAAAGGTTTTCTGCATTATATCAAAAACAGAGGAAGGACAGCAATTCTAGCTTAAAAATGTGTAAGTAATATTTATGTTAAAACTGATGTTTGAGATAGCAGCTTTTGTCCACAATCCCATTTCTTGACCATTGTTTTGCCTTTCTCATCCTGCAAGATGTTTATAACTGCATGTTGATCATCTCTTTACATAAAAAAAACCCAGCTGATTAGATAAATTAGGATCATTACTGATTCAGGGCTCTGCCTTATGAGCAGCTTATTGTTTCAACTAGCAGCAGTTCTTACATTTATTGGGTGACAGAGCTAGAAGACTGTTCTTTGTGTACATAATTGGGTCCTACAAGATATCCATTCCTATAACTCCTATCATCTTATTCCCACAAAACCACATTAAGGTTGTTACACTGCCCATCCTAGTGGCTGCTACAACTGATGTAATTTTTGAGACAGTAAGTGATCTTCATAAGGTAGTGCTGGAAGCTGTTTTGCTGCCTTTTTAAAAAGGGGACATGTAAAGTATGAACTTTTGTTCAGTTCTGGGTGTTTTAGTTTGCTTTATAGCATAGTTTTCAAACTCTAACTAGTTTGCCCTGTGTCTTCTGAAAGTCACTATCCTAACAACTATTCCTTTGGGAACAGAAAAATCCAAAGAGCCCTGTTTTCACTACTCCATACTGACCAGTGTAGCCTGAACTGCCAGGTAGGAGCCTGTAATACTTTATGCTGCTGTTCAAAAACATGCAATTACTCACTGGTGTAAGTGCAGTCCAGAGTCCTAATTCCATGGATAGTGCTCCCGGTGGGAAGAAAGAACTAGAGTAATCCTTTGCTGGAGTACCATCTCAGCTTGTGGGTGCCAAGTGCCTTACTGCCAGAGTCCTGATCTTGGAAGTAGTTACCTCTTGAATTCTTGATTTACAATCATAGAATCATTAAGGACCTGGAAAGATCATCTAGTCTAATCCTCTTGCCACAACAGGATCACCTGGACCAAGTCACACGAGAACATGTCCAGGCAGGTCTTAAGTGTCTCCAGAGGAGAATAAAATGCACTTTGCTGGGGAAACCGCAGGACACACAGATTACACAGAACATTATAGACTGGAAGTGACCTCGAAAGATCATCCAGTCCAATCCCCCTGCCACAGAAAGATCATCCAGACCAAGTCCAGGAGGGTTTCAAACGTCTCCAGAGAAAGAGATTCCACAAACCCCCTGGGCAATACCCTCCAGTGCCCTGTTACCCTCCCTGGGAAGAAGTTCTAGAATCACAAAATCAGTCAGGGTTGGACAAGACCACAGGATCATCCAGTTACAACTCCCCTGCCATGGGCAGGGACACCCCACCCTAGATCAGGCTGGACAGAGGCTCATCCAGCACCTCCAGGGGCAGAGCCCCAGCCACCTCTCCGGGCAACCCATTCCAAGCTCACTTATTGAAGCCCATCCAGTGGGTCCTCTACTTCTCTAACCTTCCCAACTGATCTGTTCTTACATGAATCTCTAGAAAAGAACATCCTTGGGGCGGTCTCTTTTCCCTCACTAACGTCCAGTAGATGCCTCTAAAAAAAACACCAACAAGCTCTTATGTCCTAAAATGTCCTTAGGGACATATTCAGTCATATGCATCAGCAGTACCTAAACTAGTAAAATGTAAAAGTGACTGCAAGATGATTATATGGAATTAGGCACTGCATGTTTATTCAGAAAAGGCTGCTTAAACCAGTCCTTGCAGTGAAGATATACATAATGAAAAGTAAAAGCAATTTACTATCTCTCTATCTGGCAACTCTGGGTATACAGCAGGTGTTGATACACACACAAGTTGAATGTTTGCTTACATTAGTTTTGTGTGTGATGAAGACACCCAGCTAAAATTATTTGGAGCATTTGCCATGCAGAAGCCAGCAGATGTACAAAACTGGCTGCTTGGAAGGTTACCATATGGTGTAAACACCCTTTGACGTGTTTTGTAGAAAGTTCAAATCCAGATCACATTGTCAAATGAATAAAACATAAACTTCAAATAAATACTTCCCTTTTTTATAAATACATAACATTGCTTTGATAAAGGAATCCATGAAATATGGCTAACTCCAGGGGGCTTCCTGTATAGAACTACTAAAAAGTAGTTAACACTCTTATGTGTTAAGATCATGGAAACACATGATCATCTTTATATTTTTTTTCTCTAATTGGTGTATTTTTGAACTTGCCAGTCATGGATCTGTGGTACAGTAACATGGGTCACACAGATGTTGACAGAACTTTGAGCTAGGACTGAAAACCTCAATGACTGAGCTTCAGGATCCAGTTGTGTTTTGTGAGCCTTGAAGTGCTGACTTTGAAATCTAGTAAAAGTATTAGCGAGTTAGGATGTTATACTTCATATAATCAACAGAATAAGAGGTATCAGAAGAAACAGAGTTGTTTCATGTCCTCTGTTTACTATTGTTTTTTTGCCCACTGACTGGTATCTGATGTATCTTCATAATGACTAACAAAGCCACATGATAATATTTTTGGCTTGATTAAGCTCTGGTTAATGCTGGTGTTTCGTTTAAGTTAATGCTGATGCGTCCATGTCCTCTCTGGGCAGACAGAAAGGTAGATTGTTATTCAATTATAGTCCATTGTTGGGGATTTCTTTTCATGAAACCCACAGATAAGCAAGGCATACAGCAAACAGTATTTAAGGCTACAGAAAATAAATTAATATTGTTTATTCACATAGCTGCCAACCTCATATCACTAGTGAGTACTGCTTTAATTATTTGGTATTTTCTTCCTCACTTGATGTGACACAAAGCAAAATAGCTCTAATTACATAAATACATGGTTAGGGGATTTCTAAAAGGCTCATTACATACCATGAACATATTTTGCTACAACTGAGAGCAATCTTGCCTGCAAAGCAACAAGTTCTTTTGTAATCTCATTGACAACTCTTCATTTCAAAGAGTCTTGAATATTTACTCTGCAGGTGAATGAGATGCTATAAAAGGCAATGACTTTTTTTTTAACACTGGTGGCCTACTGTGAATCTATTTATGACCTAGTGTATTGGGTTGTGGAATGT
>VZRI01011404.1:320-44714 GCA_013397515.1 Upupa epops
TTGTTTCCACTGGTTTGCAGCCTGAATGGACTTTTCAGGGATTTAAACCCTATTATGGAATCAGAATCCTTAGGGATCGGAAGATACCTTGAAATATCATGCAGTCCAATCCCCCTGCCACAGCAGGATCCCCCAGACCAATTGCACAGGAACACGTCCCGGCAGGTCTGGAACGTCCGCAGAGAAGGAGACTCCACAGAACAATCCTGCTGTAGTAGGAACAGAGTGAAAAAGCCCCTTTGATTCATTGGGATGAGGGCTCCAAATCCTCAGCCTGTGATAGCCACTTGAGTTGGTCCCTTTGGGAGTTTAAGTTGACCAGTCTCTCCCTTGTAAGAAGAGAGTCTGGTGATACTGTTAGGGCAGAAAATACATTGTGGAATGTCGTGAAGGGTTTTCAATTTTGGCATCTAATGGCGCTACTACTGCCAAACTGAGTTCAGTCTGCCAGTGTGAGGTGCAGCCACCCCAGTGGAAGGGATGCTTTTCAGGGCTGATGAATATTCAGGTGGTACTTTGAGCTTATTTAAAAAAAAAAAACCAGCACACTGGCCTCAATTTTTGCTGATTGGGAGGGATCTAGGATCTAAATAACGTTCTGATGCTGAGACCTGAGAATAACTTGCAGCTTCAGGAGCATGGTGCTGTGGATCCTGTCTCTTTTCTTTGCCCACATCTATGCTGGGGGACACAATCATTTTGGGTATGGTTGAAAGGAGATGGATTAAAGCCATGGTAAAGGGAAAGAAGTACTGCCAGAACCTGTGGAACCATCTTATTATTTGATGAAGAAGACAAGAATTTGCTGGATCCAGGTAGACAACAACTGCACCAATGTTTCCAGTGAGCACGTGGGCTCAGGTCCTTGTTCTGGCCTGTTCTCCTTTTCCCTCAGGTTGAATGCACATCTATATCATCCCACCCTACTCCAAGGTTCTGGCAAGAGGAAGAGGAAGGAAAAATAAGCCCAGAAACAAATGGTGATTACTTGATCTGATGCCCTAAGCCCAAGAGAGGCTTGAAAGTTCCGTCAAGATGGTCACTGATCACAAGCAGCAGAGATTGGGGCACTGACCTGGTACTCTGGGTGTGATGCATCACCTCCTATGGCCTGTTCCTTTCCTTCACCTCAGGACTGTGTCTTTTTGGTTAGGAAAACAGAGTTCCAGGTGAAATCAGGGAACAAGTTCACAGCACTCCAGTGTTATGGACACTAAACACTAACAGCTAACACTAAACACTAAACAGCTAACAAACACAAGTTGTCACAGTGGTGGATCTTCTCCAGGGCTTGGGAAAGGACTTTAATCCCTTCATTCTGGTGTTTTTAAATACTACAGATGCAATTGTCAATGGTGGTGAAACCATGGCTATACTGAATGCTCCCCATAGCTGATGCCTCTAAACCAGCCCATATCAGACCTTTGATTTATTCACCATGGAAGGTGACTGGACCTTTGCACTTTGAAAGATTCTAGGGAAGAATCTGTGGTGAGTTAATATTTTTCTTCCTAGGGTGGCAGTGTGACAATGGATGCCTCCATTTTCACCCTTTTTGCTTTTATAACCAAGACTACAATGGAGAGAAAACACAGGCTGGGAGGAGAGGGGGCTCCAAGTGCTATTTGTGAGAATCAACAAAAGAAAGAGCTGAAAATCTGAGACCATGTGGGCTACATGTGCGCAGAGCAGCAGTGTTTTTGTGAGCTCCATATCAGTACAGCTACAGCCACTTTCTCCATCCATTAGTGTTTGGTGATTGACTGCAAAAATGCAGCTGAAGTTGTTTGCCTGCAGTCGGCTGTGTGAGAGGTCTCAGCTGTGTGGCTTCTCTGGTGTCTAATAGAGCATAAACACCCCGCTTCTCCCTGAAGTGTGATACTCCTGTGGCCTTTCTTCTCCTTCCCTGGTGCCTTCTTTCACAAAATGCACAGGAATGTCGTCGTGGGTGAGATGTTTCTCTCTCTTAATGTCCAATTCGGCTTAATTCTGGTTGAGAAGCTAAAAACTTCCTGCAAAGGGACTCAGACAGACAGACACAAACACGTATGAAGTGATTGCATAAGTTCCACTTCCCCAGGAAACAGAGACTGAAAGCAGTTCTGTTGGAAGAGAAACGTTTGCTAACCAAATACCAAAGGAAACTTGGAATACAGAGATGCCAGAGTTAGAATGCAGGAGTTGGACACTCAGGCCATAGAGGAAAAATTGGTCCTGGAATATTTAGTATTTTAAACAGGTTTGATCCTCATTATTCATAACTTTTCTAAACATCTCCTAAGGGTCATTTCTTACTGAAATGAAATAAAGCAAACCCCATGGTTTATCTGCATTCATTAACAGACAGTTTTAAAAACAGAGCAAGAACAAGAAGGGTAGATCTAGTTTCCAACAGCAAAACAAGCCCATCTGATAGGAGAGCATAGAATCATAGAACCATTAGGGATCGGAAGGGACCTTGAAAGGTCATCCAGTCCAATCCCCCTGCCACAGCAGGATTACCCAGACCAAGTCGCACAGGAAGACAGCCAGGCGGGTCTGGAACGTCTCCAGAGAAGGAGACTCCACAACCCCCCTGGGCAGCCTGGTCCAGTGCTCCAGTACCCTCCCTGGGAAGAAGTTCCTGCTGATATCTATATGGAACCTCCTCTGTTCCAGCTGGCACCCAGTGCCCCTTGTCCTATCACCAGATGACCTTGAGAAGAGCCTGGCTCCATCCTCCTGACACCCACCCCTCACAGATTTAGAGATATGAATGAGGTCCCCCCTCAGCCTCCTCCCAGCTCAAGAGACCCAGCTCCCTCAGCCTCTCTTCATGAGGGAGCTGCTCTACTTCCTTCATCATCTTTGTTGCTCTATGCTGGACACCCTCCAGCAGCTCTGTGTCCTTCTGGAACTGAGGGGCCCAGAACTGGACCCAAGACTCCAGATTTTACTTTTAGTCCAGGTACTTCTGTTTCTCTGTGGTCTCTTCAGGAGCTTAACATACCCATTTGTCTCCTGGCTCGCTGTCGAGGGTTTGTTTTGTCATTTTTAGTCTGATTAGAATTAGTTTTCATTCCAAATTAATTAAGAAACTGATGGTTTTTGAGAGCAGATACTGAAATAGAAAATCACCCAGGGAAAACACTGGATACCCAAGAGTGCTGTTGTCCAATATTGGTTCAAAAGCATCAAGATATCTTCCTTGCCCACATAATGGCCACACGAATGGCCAGCAGGAAATCATGAGAATTGTAGAACAGCCCAACACAACAGCCAGACTATTGCTTTGAACACAACGAGGAAAAGACAGTATTTGGAATTACTGGCACTGAGATCTGAACATCTAATCTGAGGTGTATTTGTAAATCGATCCCAAGTCCTGCCATTATTTTTGCTTTAACGGGACCTGAGAGGAACCAGGACTTGAATGGCTTGGTATTCCTCTGCCATCATTCAACTGCTGTCAGGCAGATTAAAACTGCTGAAATCAGGAGTCAAACAGATTGACACCAGCTGAAGACCTGTCCTAAGAAATCCTAGTCTATTTATGGAGGATGAAACCACAGTCATGTGTCCCCAAAGGCAGCATTCTCACTCGAATATAGAGGATTTTGTCTGCATAAAGAGATGAATTATTGAAGGTTCCATTTCTCACAGCTGGCTGCGGTTTCACCTCTATCAGTGAAGCTGATTTATACCAGCTCTTTGGAGAAGTCATCATTCACTCCCTGTGTGCTGATGATCAGGCTGATTTACTTGAACTAGCTGATCATCTTTTCAGCTGTTGGGTGTCTCACCAGCCTTTCAAGTCTGCTGGTGTGAGGAGCCACACAGCACTATGGGCTGAATAATATTTCAAGGTACCTCCCTTCACCCGAGATTTGTGAAGGGACAGAAGGAAGCCAGTGATGGATTTATCATGTTAGCTCCTCACGGGTACCTTCTGCATCATGGTACCAGGTCGAACAGGAGAAGGGCGCTATTTGGCTCACTATCCTGTCTGTCTTCTTCTTTAGACAGACTGGTTAGGCAGTGAAAGAGCCAGTCAGTCTTGCTGCTGTATTGCAGCCTCTTTTATGCTGCAGTGTCATGTCTCATCTGCCAAGGTCAGTAGTCCTATGGAAATGAGGTATTTACCTGTGTTGAAGTGGGGCTGGCTAAGGCTAAGGCTGTGGAGTCAGCTAAAACAGATGTTTTCATACTCTTGATTCTATCTGATATTTCAAAGGGCCAGGCTGGTGTAACTCTCCTTCCCCTCACTTAAGCAGTAATCACAACAATACTAGATGGTGTAGATTGACTCCCCACCTTCCTTCCCATTCCAGTATGTGCCCTATGCAGCAGGTGAGCTTGCTGGCTAGAGCAGCATGGAAGAGGGGTCTGTCTCCTCCACCACCTGGCATGGAGAAAGGCAGGAGAAAAGGGCACTCAGACAGAAAACAAACAGAGCTACCTGTTTAAAAGAGAGATTCCTGACTCAGCCTTTACCTTTTGAGTCAGGAAATTCCGAGGTGCTCTTTTTTACCCTCAGCAGACTCTGATCTCCCTTATTAACCTGCCACAGGCAAGGATTTGTTCCTGACACGCGCCTGCAAGCAAGAGCAACATCCATCTTCCACCAACCCTCTTTCTGTTCTGAGCAGCCCCTGTGTTCCCTGTTTGGCTACAGCCCTGTCAAAGTGTCAAGTGTGTCAGAGAGCATAAAATACATCAATCCATTTCCCAGTTTATTTAGCCTAAACAGGCTGTAAAATGGAGTCAAAGGGAGAAAGCTGTTTATGTGGCTGGGACCTAAGGGACAGATTGAGGCAGGAGTGCTGTGCAAGAATCCAAACTAGTTTGCACTGGGACGTGCTACCTGTCTCCAGTTCACTGGGGATGGTGTGAATGTAGTGACTGATGGTTGCTGTAATGCCCGTGGAAAGTGAAAGGTAAAGAGGAGAAGTCATTAAAACCATAAAATTGCTTCAAGGGCCAGAAAACCAATTAGCCACCGCGACTGAGTGGCAATGTGGCTTCCCTGTTTTACTGAGGAGTCAGCAGTGATTTACTGAACCCTCTCCATGTTTATGTGTTGGAAGAAGGTACTGAATTCTTATAAGCCAGGCAGACGTTGGCAGAGAGATGAAACTAGCAACCTCAGATTGAAAATACAGCTCAAACTTTTAATGGTGAGTGTAACTGAACTCCCCAGAGCATGACATGGATTTTCCATCATTTGAGGATCTTGAAGGGGATGTAAGACTTTGAACTAGACAAAGAATGTATTTAGAGCCTCCATTTATTGGTGTCAGTACAAGAGTCCCCAGGATTGAGCTTGAGTGGTACTGGGTTGCACTGATCTCTTTTTGCATTGCTGTCTGTAGAGGGAACCACAGAAGCAGAAGGCATGGTGTGGACTGCTGTCATCATGGAGTTAGACAAGAAGCTAAGTGTGCCTGTTGTTTGAGATGTAAGGAAATAACAGCCAGTCACCCCTGTAAGTGCACTGATGTGGCATATCCACACAAGAATGTCTATCAGAAATGCTGCTGAGACAGCTGGATGTCTCTGCACCCTGCCCTGGAGCTGCAGACCCACTCCTTAATTCCTGTCTCATGGAAACTAAGACAGTGTATCTGGCTTATGGTTGCCACATGACAAATTCCCATGACCAGTATGAGATGAGCCATGGAGCTGCAAGCAGCCAGATGTCCACTGCTCAAAGGCTCTATCAATGCTGACACACTTGACCACAGCATTAGCTAAAGAATTCACCGAGGGGAATGAAATACGCGGGGGAAACAGTCAGAAGACAGTGAGTTGATAACCAAATGGTTCAGGAGAAAGGAATAACACCAACAAACTGCCATGTCTGGTGCTGTTTGTGACATGTTCTTTCCCTTGATGTTACAGTCCAGTATCGCAGGAGCTTTGAACTCTTGATTCTCTTGCATTTGCAAAGCTAGCCTTGCTAGGACCACTAGCACAGCACATGAGCCAGCCTGTACAAGGTATTAGTCCCTTACCTGACAACTCATTACTGTAGGCTGATCCATCTAGTTTCACCTTTGTCTTTATGAATCCATCTTACCTAGGTCAGGAATTGCTTTGTGAAATTGCTCCTTGCACTCCACATGCTACGCAGGGATTTGGACCCCAAGGTCAGGCACTGAGCCATAGTCTATGCAGATGACCATTCTCCAGCTATGAAAATGCCAGGCTTCCTTCTAGATTACTCAGTAAATAGGATCCCTGGGACTGATCATCGCTGCTGCATGAGGAAGAATGTGTGCAGTGAGAGGTGAGAGCAAAATACTGAAACAGAGAGAGGTGAAATTAATGGATAGAGGAGGGAGTGAGGGAAGAGAGAGAATGATGTCGAGGAAAGAGAGAGGCACAGAAAAAGGCAGCTGACACAACACAGTCCCAACATGGCCTTCAGGGTGGTTTGTCCAGAGAAGGGATTTGGTAGGGATGAAGGTGCTGAATAAGGAAAATGAAAGGTAGAACTTCGTCCAGTCTGGCCAAGCTCTGGCTGAATCATTTCCCAGGGCAGCCACGTGTCCAAACTGGCTGTTTCAGAGCTCCCTACATAGCTGATGGAAAACCATTGGACTGCCTGTGTCACATCACACAGCACAAAGGGATGCTGCAAGAATATGTGTTACTGGGACATACCTTCCTCTCTCTCCCCATCCACCAACTGCAGCCCTGTGCAATCAGCCAAGCTGGGTGTGGGCACCAAACCCCACCACAGTCCCAGCTCCCCTGCAGGGCTGGGATGGCTGCTGGGGGGGAGGGCTCATCCCTACACAATCTGGCACACTGGAGTTACAGGCTGTTGCCATGGTTGAGCAGAGCTTAAGGCACCATCTCAGTTGGAGTTGGTTCACCCACCCAGCCCTGTCCACACTGACACATCAAGCAGGAGGCTTTGCCTACTTCTAAAATTACCCCAACACATCTCGTAGCCCATGACCCAACCCCTCCCTGGGTTTAGGACCTGTAAAGCTGTTCAGTTGGATTTCTTGCACACACATACTTTCCTTAAGCTATTCTATTTCAGTTTAAGGATAATAAATTCTCTCAGATCTGAAAAGGTGAGCAAAACTACCATGCCTGTGCCTAGATAAAAGGAGAAAAACACATCAGACATCAGAGAGGCTCAACTGAAGTCAGAGTTTATATAAGGGTAGAGGTGATCGGAGACTTAGCTCTGTTCAGGATGGGCTTTGCACTCCTGGGCACGTTTGCTGTGCCCACTGCTGGCACAGAACAGAAACATAAGAAGGCCCAGGAGCTGACGAGAGCTCTGATCCACTTCACCAACATCACAGAAGGGGTGTGCAGCATGGCAGGGGATGTGGTGCTATGCCCTGCCCTGCCTTTCCCATGTGGGTTGCTCTGTAAAGAGTGGGGGTCCTGAGGGAGCCAACAGCCTGCACGAACATCCTTCTGCACTTCAAGTGCAGCCCCTTGGTTTTCAAAGATCCAATAAATCAATTGCCTGTGTGTATTCGTTTACACGTCAGGTCATTCCTCACAACCAGCCAAGGCAGATCAAACGCTTCTCGCTGTACTCGCCAAGCTGCAGGAGTGTGGGTGACATGAGCAGCACGAGAGGCCGGCTCGGAGCATTTTGGAGCTCTTCTAATATCTGAACACGACGGACAATGCACAGCAGCTTTCCCTTTAAGAGCCCTTTGGCTAACGGCGATAGACTGAAATGCAGGAGGTGGGACAACACCACACACAAAAATGAAGAAGTGAAGGCAGGAAAAGTTTCTCCAGAGGAAAAATGCAGGGCTTGTCCTTCACCCTGACGTCAGATCTGTCTTTAATAAAATCCCCAAAGAGCCAAGAGAAAAAGGCAGATTGCCTAGGCTAGGTTGCCAGTTCAGGATTGCTCCGCATTCCCCAAAGTGGTGTTTCTGTTCAAAACGGCTCTAAATCTGGGTTCAATCAATGAATTTAATCCCGGCTTCCAGGGATGAGGTGGCTTTTGCCCTGGATTCTAGCAACAAGCAGCATTTTGCAGGTGAGTTTGGAAACTGCAGGGGAGACTCGCCTTCTGCAAACACGCTGGGGTTTAATGCACCGAGGGCTTGGAGAGTTTGTGGGGTGCATGGGGGGAGGTGGGAGAGGTGAGAGTGAGAAGGGAAAGGTGAGTTGTGGAGGTAAAAGAAAGCAAAAAGGAAAGAGAAAGGACAGAAAGGTGCAAAAATGCCTCTGAGTCCCCCTTTGCTCAGCATCCAGGTGGATTTGCAGAGGAAATTGTGGGGTGAGGGCTTCTGCAGTTCATTCCTTTTTCTCTTTTTCTCTTTATTGCTACTATTTGTCTTGTGAAGCAAAAGAAGGAGAAAAAATCTACCCATTCCTGCCCGAAGCAGCCAGGGTCGGGCTGTTCGGGGATGGAGTCGGAGTAGGAGAGGCTGAACCCTGACGGGCGGCGGTGCCCAAGGGGACGCGGAACCGGAGCAGCGGCAGAAGAGGGGCCGATGCGGGGCGGTAGCAGGGACGGCAGCGGGGCCACCGGCCGCTCCGCCAGCGAGTTAGCTGCCGGCAATGCCTCGGGGTCAGCGGGCAGGTTGTGGAGCCCTGGGGGCAGAGCCCGCCGTTCGGGCAGATGGGACCGCGGTGAGGGCTGCCGGAGAGCCTGGCCCAGCGGCGGAGAGACCGAGCGGTAGCCCCGGGACCTGCCACGTCCCTCAGCTCCAGCCCCAGCGGCAGCGCTGAACTCTCCGGACTCGGGGATCCCCGGGAACCCCGAAAGAGCGGTGCAGAGGTGGGTCTAAGGATGCGCCTGGGTTACCCAGCTTGAGGCTGGAGTCTTCTCTGACCCTGACACAGGTGAAGGGGGAAGCGATCATCGCCTGTGCGGGGAGCGGGCAGGGGGGCACAGGACATCCCTCGCTGCGTGCAGGGGGGGTTTGCTCTGACGGGCTGCTGGTACCAGGGGGTCCTGATGCGCTGTGGGGCTTTGAGGGCGGGGACAGCCCGCGTTCATCTCCGGGAACCGGGAGACGGGTTGGTAACGGCGTCTTCTCAAGATTAAAAATCGCAGCTCAAGCTTGCAACAGACAAACTGCACCTCTCGGGCTCTCTGAGGTAAGTTCGTCCTTACCTCGCTTGATTTTTGTTGAGCAAATAAGAAGTCATGCGGTGGCAGCTCCCCTCACCCGGTGTAATCAGGGGAGATCTGTGTGAGCCCTGTGGATTGTACAGTGGTTGTGCTGGGTCCTCCTGGGATCAAGGATGCTTGGGGAAAATTGCTGCTGTAGCGTGTAGGTACGTGTGAGCACATGCAGACCTGTGCCTGCAGTTGGGGGGAGTGAGTTCCAAATACTGTTGGCAGTGTGGCTGCTCTAGAAAGTACCTACAAATGAGTTTGAAATTGCCTCAAAAGAGCTAAAGAGTTCTCGAGCTCATCTGTTCTTGATACAGCCCTTCAGGCAGGTGGAGCTCTGTACGTCTGGAGCATCACAGGGGCACTGTCACCTCCTGAACAAGCCCACAGAGTTGGAACTTACAGGGCTGTGCTCAGAAACCACTGAGAAGGGGTGATTTCCCCCTCTTCATACAGGCTTTCTGTGGATTCTCTGCAGACCTGCGTTGGGATGTGTTGTGAGCTGGAAGGCTGATGAAGGGCTGATTTCTTCCTGGTGTGCATAAAGGAGTGAGGGAACAGGGATAAATGAATGATAGCATGGTGGGATGAGAAAGGCTGAATAGAGAAGCTAGGAGAGAGCTTTAGTCTGTGTAATATTTCAAGAACTTCTGGGAGAAAGGCAGGATCATTTTGGTCTTGAAAAGAGAAAGATATCTGAAGGAGCAAGCATATTGCACATGATATGGCATATTATGAATATTGGCCACCCCACTCCTGAGTGATATCTCAGCAAAGTTGCAAGGATCATACCAGATGAGTGCTGATAAAGCTCTGACACTGCCCCACCCTGTTGTTGTGTTGCATCTCTGATGGCATCATCGCTACAATGATAAGGATCTTCCCAAATCTGCAGAGATATCTATAGGCTGATAGCATCGGGCAGGTGACTGCACAGGCAGAGTGCTGTAGTCCCCCTGGGGATTTGTCACTCTTCACATACATGAAGAAATACGGACAGAAAAAGAAGGTCCACTGGGAGAGAGGAGGGTAGACTCTCTGGAATGTACCTGGAATATATACTCATTCCAGAGATAAAGCCACATAGTTAATATGAGAAGCTCAGGCAGGTCTCAAAGGACATTTCAGACAGCAGCTATCAGGTTCTGCAGGAGTGTCTCCCACTCCCTAGTACTACTACAGGCATTTACTGAGCTTCTTCATCTGTTTTATTGATGAAGTTCTTTGTTAGGGCTCAGGCGATGGGCTTGGGAAGGGAAAAATAGCCAAGCATAACTGAAATTTCAGTCATAGGCTTTCAAATATTTCTCAAAATATAATTTTTAAGACATACAAGGGCAGAGACCATGGGACCCTGAGTCACACTGTTAGATCGAGATTCCTCAGTGCCTAAGTAATTTCTGCAGCAAGGACTTTATGGCTGGATGCACTGGCTCTTTTCAGGGGTGCACATTGAGAAATTAGAGGCAGGATCTGCAATCTTTAGTCCTGATGACACAGTGGATATGAAACCTCTTGTTCAGATGGGACAAACTGTACAAATCCAGAGTAATGATTCTGAAAGTAATTGTACGCTTTGTAGAAAATGAGTCAAGGAGATGTGAGGCCAAGAATTTAATCTGTGAAGTATTTGTATTCGATGTCAGGAAAAAAATCATTCCATTTCTTTGGCAAAACCACCTTCTGATCAAGTGTGAGCCAGGAAAGAAAAGAGAAGAAAAATCTATGTATTGATTTGTTACTTCACAAACTTATCTATATGCTCTGCTAGCATCTCTTGTACTCTAAAGCTAAACGTTCCAAACAGCTTTATCCTTGCTTGCAAAAATCTTGTGGCTCTCCAGAGCACACAAGCTAAGGTTTAGTTCTTGGGTTTTTCTTAACAGAAGGTTACAAGATTGCACCATGGATAATGATGCACAGAAAATCTTAGGCAGTATAGCTTCAAAGTTGGTGTGCCTCATCCAACTTTCCGACCACTCCCTGTTGTTTGACAGCATCTGGTTACCAGAGACAGGCTTGATACTGCTCTTGTGAGCAGGGCTCCTATGCTTCACTTCCATAAATCATAGATGTCGATTAAAATCATTCTGGTTACAGCAGCTGAAGATTCAGGTCTGCATGTGAGTAGCTTGTGGCTCCAAGCTGGTTGATATAATCCTCATGGGAATGGCTGCATCATGTGTGGGGCTTTCCTAAGGCTGATCTTTAATTTGCCAGCCTGCTCCCCCCCCTCACAAATCCACCTGAAAACATTGTCAAGGCAGTGTATTGCTAAATGTGCTTCATATGGACCAGAGGTCCAGGCTCAAGGCTGGCTCTGAAGGAGATGTCTCCTAAGCAAACACATACCAAAGGAGCTTTTGCTCAGAGCAATGGGTTTTTCTTCACAACTCCTCTCAGTGTCTGAATTTGCTTCGATAGCCATCAGCTGCCAGTGTGCAACAGCCTCTTTGCCAGCATTCACCAAAACCAAGCTGGGGACAGGAACTGGCTTCCTCACCACCAGGCAGATCCTGTCCCCACATCACACCGCAGCTGCCCTGCCTGCAGTGCAAGCCCTTTGCTACCGGGCTGCTCCTGGGAAAAGCATTGGTTACAAATGTTAGCTCTGGGTTTTAGGAAAAGCATGAGATTTTCAGGGTGATACTGACTGGCTGTCCTTTCAAAGCCTCGTGCAAGTCGAATTTCTCCTCCCTTCCCAATTGCTGTGAAAAAGCACCAGTCAAAACCTTCAGAAGTCCTCTACATTCGCATGGGACATTCAACTTTATTCAGAAGCTTTAGGCTTCCATGCTAGGATGTTAAGAATTGCTTTAGCATCCTGCCAGTGCTCAGCTCTTTTTGGATGGCCTCAGTGTCCCAGCGGGGTTTTGAGCATTCCTGTCTGGAGAGCCCTGGCTCTCATGCATGAATGGAAACAAAGCTGTTTTAAACAAAAAGAATCAGTATCATGTATGTGAACATTGGCAGCAGGAACCTGGCAAGGGCTGAACGCCCACAGCTTCAGCTGAAGACACATTTGAGCATCAAGCCTGACAGTGTCTCCTCATGTTGTGAACCAGAAAGCGGGGTAAGGTTTCCCACTCTTTCAGATTTAAGTTTGTCACCAGGAGGTGCAAGTAGGCACCGTGGATTGAGATGCTTTTCCCTGATTCCCCCTTACTTTCTTCAGTATAGCTCAGCCACCCTCATTCATCACTCTATTGCCACTTCTATCCCTCCCAAAGTCTACTCATCCTCCAGACTCCCATTGCTGCAGGTTGTCAGGGGGATCACAAGGCTTTATTTTTTCAGATGTGTTGCTGGGTCAAGGGACTCTGACTTCTTTGGAAACACAGTGCAGATGCTCTCCAGGGCTCCTCTGGGTTTCCTAGCTGATTGTCCTGCACTTTGGTGGTCTCTCAGCTCTGGGAAGTGCCTCCATTTGTGCCTCTGCTGTTTATTGCATCCATACTGAAACATCATGTGTTTCTCCCTTGGCTGCTGCTTACTCTGGAATCCTGGATGAAGCTTCTGGAGTCCCCTTAATCCCTGCCTTCTAAGAGAGTACTGCTGGGCTGTCACTTTGCATCTGGGCTAGGTGTGTGAAAGTAGAAGGGAGAAAAGGCATTTTTACCTCAGTGGGTGCCAACAGCTGGTTCTGCTCTGCACATAATTTTTCTTCCGGATGGGGAGGGAAAGAAGAGCCTTTAGGCTGAAACAGCTGTGTAAGAAGATAACACTTAAGCTAAGCTTTGCAGCACCATTTGAATAAAGATTTTCGAAGACTTGGGTTGGTAATGCATTCCAGGACTGTGTACTCATCTCCGTGTTCCTCCTCTTTCTCAATAGCTCCCACGTTGTTCTCCCATTTTATTAGCCTGGGTCTGTCATTCTACTTAACCTACAAAGCAAACGAGAGATGAGCAGGTTGGAAGGCCAAGTTTCATGAACTCCAGGATGGCTCGCAGTGAGCCCGAAAGGAAACCTGAGATGTATTTGCAGAAATAATTGTCACTTCATGCATCATCCACGAAGGGCTGCGAGTCACTGGATCCCGATGGTGCTTGGCATGTGAGCCGTTAGATCCTTGTTGTCACAGAGCAATTTCATCCCTGAAAGGAACTTTCTCTTAAGAGCTTGCCTGGCAGATTCAGGAGATGTTATGAGGAAAAATGTCTCGTGTTTGATGGTGGGGACCACGAAGTCTCTAGGTCCAGCATTGCACTGACAGTCACATGTGTGTAATGCTTTGGCTTCTTTCAGACCTTATTCTTAAAGCTGAAACCAATTCCTTCTACTCAGGATAAGGCGAACCTGCCCTTTCCCTTCCTGGCATACTGAAGTCATCTCCAGGGAAATGCTTCCAGTGGATGTGAGCAAGTAGTTTTACTATTAAATCTCTAGCATGCAACAGTCCAGGTTGACTGAGTTGGTAGCTACATGAGATTTGGAAACACGGAGCTACTACTTGTGTCTGTAGAGAAAGGAAAGCACACTGTAAAGGCAGCAGCAGTAAGCAGCTTCATAATTCTGTACAATACCTGGCACAACGTGTGCTGTGTGCCACCAAGCACAGGGTACCCGCAGAGATTTGAGAGCTTCGACCAGAAGTGCTCTGGGTGACTCAGAGATTATTTTTTTAATGTTATTTTTAGAAGGGAGCAATTTTTTAGCTACATGTGCCCAGCAGCACTTTTCCCTCTCTCGAATTTACAAATGCAATTCAAACTTTAATTTCTGAGTGGTTTCGTAGTTTTGATGCCTTTCCATGCTCTAGCAGCCTTCCAGACGACCATCCTGCTTTCATTACTTTTTCCTCTTCAACTCACTGAAGCTTTTTGAGTCACAAGAGAGAGAAAGATGAGCGGGGGTTTCTTTATCTTGCTGAAGTTTCCCCGTCTCCGTGACTTAGCCTGTGTCAGGGGGATGATATAAAGGAGTGCAGCTTCACTGAAACACACACCCTTCTCTCTCCTTTTGGGGATGATGTTAACCAGCCCTCACAAAGAGCCAGAATTCTTGCACTGGTGTCAAGTGAAGATAATATGGCAAGGAAGATAATTTGGCAGAAAACAAAGCTCCTTGCATTCCCGCTGGTCGGAGGGGCTGGGATAGCTAAATTCTAGGTGATAGCTGATTCAGTGCTGTGGCTCTGGTTATGTCCATTGCATTGAGCTACCACAGCTATGGAGGAATAACTAGCTCACCGTGCCTGCAGTCCCGTTGTGCTCTGTGGACTCACATGGCCAGGCCCCACACAATACCATGGCCTGCTGGCCACACTTCTTTGGCTACAGCCCGGGATGCAATTTGCCTTCTGAGCTGCAATTGCCCATGCTGGCTCATATTCAGCTTTTCACCCACCAGGACTCCCGAGTCCTTCTCCTCAGAGTTGCTTTCAATCCACTAATCCCCCACCCTGTGTGGACACCCGAGGGCTGCACCGACTCAGGCCTCGTTGATCTTCATGAGGTTGGAACAGACACCCGTCCAGCCCCTCTGAATGAGAGTCCATCTCTCCAGCTTGTGGAGCTGCACCACAGGGCTTGGTGTGAGCAGCAAACTCGCTGAGAGCGCACTCCATCCTGCTGGCCATGACACCGGCAAAGCTATTGAATAGTGCTGGTCCCCCTGCTGACCCCAGAGGAACAGCACCCACCACTGCCCTCCACTTGGACGGTAGCCCATGGCCACCATTATTTGACCATGCAGGCAATTCCATTTCCACTGAGCGGTCCCTCTGTCAAACCCATTCCTCTCCAATTTCCAGATGAGGATGTTGTGTGGGACACTGCCAGGTGCTTTGCGCATGGCCAGGGAGGTGATGTCACTTGCTCTTCCCTTTCCGATTGAAGGGGCCACCAAATTTGTCAGACACTGTTTTCCCTTTGCCCTTAGAGGAGAGGCTGAGGGAGCTGGGCAGGGTTAGTTTGGAGAAGAGGAGGCTGAGGGGGGACTTCATTGCCCTCTACAACTACCTGAAGGGAGGTTGTGGAGAGGTGGCTGTTGGCCTCTTCTCCTTGGTGACTGCTGACAGAAGCAGGGGCACTGGTCTGCAGTTGAGGCAGGGGAGGGTTAGATTGGATCTGAGGAAGAAAGAATGGGGAGGCACTCCAAAGGTGCAAGGTTCCCACTGCAGACCATCAAGTTCCCATCTCTTGCAGTAACATCACACAGAGTCTGGTTGTGGTACCTTCACATGATGGGTGAGAGATAAAACACTAAGTAATTGGCTTTGCTTAGCTGGAGTCTTGTGTCCAGTTCTGGGCCCCTCAATTCAAGAAGGACACAGAGCTGCTGGAGGGTATCCAGTGGGTCTCGAGCTTGGAGAAGAGGAGGCTGAGGGGGGACCTCATTCATGTCTATAAAGATGTGAGGGGTGGGTGTCAGGAGGATGGAGCCAGGCTCTTCTCAAGGGCATCTGGGGATAGGACAACAGACAAGGGGCACTGGGTGCCAGCTGGAACAGAGGAGGTTCCCTATCAATCTCAGCAGGACCTTCTTCCCAGGGAGGGTACTGGAGCACTGGAACAGGCTGTCCAGGCGGTTTGTTGAGTCTCTTTCTCTGGAGACGTTCCAGACCCTCCTGGATGTGACTTGGTCTGGGTGATCCTGCTGTGGCAGGGGGATTGGACTGGATGATCTTTCAAAGTCCCTTCCAATCCCTAAGGATTCTATGATTCACTCTACTCCACCCTCTGTGTTGCTCAGGAGCTAACATAGAATGGATTCTTCACATACCAGTTGCATTATTTCATCCTGAAAGCCTCTTGAACGCTATACCCTTCCTTTGTGTGTGAACAGTGCCTTGCTCTAAAATCCAATTGCCAAGCCATCTCCAGTGATCCTTGCACAGCTGGGCAGGGAATTAATGAACCAGAGCTCTGCGGAGAGACTGATAGCTTAAAAAAAGCATGCCATCATTCTCTTAGCCATCTCCTGTGTGTGCTGTAGACACTTGTGTCACTGCCTCTGCCAGGCCGGGTAAATGGGATCCTTGTATTTGAGGTGCAAGGGGTGGTCAGATTGGTGTTATCTGGGCTTGCAGGTCCTCCATTCAGTGTTTTAAGGGCCACTAAAGTATTCTTGGTCGTGTACAATGACCACACAGCCTACAGCTCACAGTTATGATCACCAGCTTATAAACTGCTTTGAAAAAAGGAACCTTCCATATCTTGGGCTGATAAGCAGGCAGAGCCATTGAAATCCATGAGGGAAACGAAGTGCTTCTCCAAGTGGCTGGCACATGTACTTGGCTGCCCGCAGGCTAAGCATTCCCTGGATTTCGAGTAACAGCTGGGTCATTTCAGCTATTTAGCAAGGAAGGATCAAACCACAAAACCTGCAGCCAGTGCAAGTGGATTACACTCTAAACCCCTTTGGTCACAATTTTATGAGGAAAAGAGGGTGGAAAATTAATTAGGAAAATACTTGGGTTCCCTTAACTAGTTTGGCCCTTCAGCAGGTGCTTTATTTATAAGCACTGCTGGCAGTAGTCCCTGCTGGATCTTGGTCCTGGAGGAGTAAGTGATGCCCACAGCACCTGTGTGTGGGCTCCTCGACACTGATGCAAGAGAATGAGGGTAAATGTAGTTGGTTTTAGTCTGAGAGCTGGCTTCCACGTTTGACCCAGATCATTGCAATTACTGTAATTAAATATTTAATGACACCTCTGCTGTTTAATTCCGCAGCTTGTTTACAGGCATCTTTCACAACTAACGTTTGCTGTTGAGTGCACTCTAAAAATGACATTTAGAGAACACATACAGATCCAAGAAGCTGCGAGCTGATGGCTGTGAGGTAGTGGATTCCTGGGGGTATTAAAAATAAGTGTATTTTTCCATATTTTCCATCAAACACTGTACTAAGCTTCCTCAGGGTTCTCCAAAGAGGTGGTGTGATTGTGCTTGTTCATGCTGGTGGACTCCTCACCCACTAAAGCTGGTTTCAGGCTCAGATAAGCTGCTTTGGCTCCTTTTAGCTGACGTGCTTCACTCTGCATTACTTACTTATAAATATATTCATAAACATATATTCACCCCCCTAAATCATAGAATCATCAGGGATTGGAANTTCTGCATTACTTACTTATATTCATAAACATATATTCACCCCCCTAAATCATAGAATCATCAGGGATCGGAAGGGACCTTGAAAGATCATCCAGTCCAATTCCCCTGCCACAGCAGGACCACTCAGACCAAGTCCCGGCAGGTTTCAAACATCTCCAGAGAAGGAGACCCCACAAACCCCCCAGGCAGCCCCCTGCAGTGCCCCATCCCCCTCCCTGGGAAGAAGTTAGAGAATCAGTCAGGATTGGAAGGGACCACAGGATCATCCAGTTCCAACCCCCCTGCCATGGGGCAGGGTGGGGGTTATGTTTCATGTCAGATATTGCATATCCATCGCAGAGGCAGACCATTTGCACTCAAGGAGATGTTTGTGCCATGTTTGTGCCTGCTCCTCCCCAGCACCATTAAAATGCTTTCCAGAGCATCATGCGGGAGGTCAGAGTGTTTGGTGAAAGGAATAGATAGATCTTTACTGCAGCACAGTGGAGATCCCTTTTAAATCTCTGCATCCTCAACCTTTGTGCCATTTTGGAGAGGAATAATTAAGGACTCAACGTTTGTCTCATTTCCGTGTGGCTGTGTGAACGTAAAGGTGTTGATCCTGGTTTTATTGGCCACGCTGTAAAATCCAGGGGAGCTTTCCTAGAAAAACTACCCCTGCGGCTGGAGCTCTGCGGACATTCATATTTTGGCTTAACACCTCCCTCGCCCCACACTTCCCAGACGTGGTTCCAGTGGAACAGCCCCTGGGCCCAGGGGGATGCTGGCAGAAGCAGGGTGCTGGGGAGCCCCAGAGCCCGTTGTTATTCGTGTTCCAACACTGCCCTCGTGTGTCAGGGGTTTGGGAGCCCAAACCTGCACCTGGGATGAGCCCTGCCCCAGCTCTCACCCCTGCAAACTGCCCGCTGCAGTTACTCAGAGGGAAGCAAAGATGCCAGTACCCATGTAAGTAGAGGTTCATCCTTATCCTCCTGGAGAGAAACGGCGTGTCCTCCTCTGTGCAGGGAAGGACCCATGTTAACCCTTTAAGGGCTGAGGTGATGCCAGGTTCCAGTTTGGGGTTGTTCAAGCTGGGGCATGCAGTAGGATTTGCTGGTGTGTTTTTGAGAGGTGTGTGGGTGCTGATAGACAGGACGTCTGAGCAACTTTCTTTACGTGACCTGTGAAATGGTTTCAGTGCCAGGGTGCAGGGCTCCCTGCATCAGGGTGCCAGCTGCAGTTATACCCTGGTTTGAGCAAACTGCTTTGTGTTTGTGTTGGGGTTTATGCCATTCATAGCATCAGCAGGTCTCTGCATCATTGCTGCATGGATAAAAGAGGAAATCCTGTGTGAAGGTCACACTGCATCACTTTGCACAGACATTACCAAGTAGAAACTGCTGATCACCACTGCTTTGTTGGATTTGAAGGTGATGGAGAGGTCTTACCCTTTAGCAGGGAGCAGGTGCATGATGGGTGAGAGAGAAAACACTAAGTAATTGACTTTGCTGGACTGGAGTATTGTGTCCAGTTCTGGGTCCCTCNATGAAGTCAGGCTCTTTTCAAGGTCATCTGGTGATAGGACAAGGGGCACTGGGTGCCAGCTGGAACAGAGGAGGTTCCCTATCAATATCAGCAGGAACTTCTTCCCAGGGAGGGTCCCGGAGCACTGGAACAGGCTGCCCAGGGGGGGTTGTGGAGTCTCCTTCTCTGGAGATGTTCCAGCCCAGCCTGGCTGTGTTCCTGTGCGACTTGGTCTGGGTGATGCTGCTGTGGCAGGGGGATTGGACTGATGATCTTTTGAGGTCCCTTCTGATACCTAAGGATTCTACGATTCCATGAACTAACAGTATCTTAGAGTCCACTCAGTGGAACAATTTCCTTGTTGCATCCAGTAAGAACTAAACAAGTTAGTTTGTTAGCTGTGTGTAGGAGGAGGGAGCGTGGTTAAAGGGTAGGAACAAGACACCTACTAATTTTGGCTCTGCCACAGACATCCTGTCTGCCTTAGGGACAATTCCCTTCACCTCTTGGGCTCCACACTAAAAGAATGTGTTTAAGGTGCTGCTTTCCACAGTGAGCAATCCTTCCTAGAGTCAGCCTGTGACATGTTCTGCTCGCTCATGTGAGATGCCATGCGTGCACTCCCATCCAGAGAGCTGGTCCCTCGCAGTAGATCGGCTTTCACATTTACTGCCTCCACCAGTTATTTTGGGGTCATTCTTTGGCATCTTTTTTACCAAAGCCCTGAATTTCAGTTGCGTTTCCACTGACTTTGGGGGCAGGAGGATGAATTTTCCAGCACAATACATAATTTTCCTATATGAGTACCTCACCTCCTTTCATTTCTAATTCATCAGTTTGTGCCAGGAGGTGTTCTCGTTTCCTTGCTTGTAGTTTCCACTCTATTTAATTCGAAAGCAGTGGGTTTGTCCCCAGCGTCTTGTAAAAGCCAAGAGCACGTCTACTGGGCTCTCTTTTTTTTTTCCACCCTTCCCCATTTGTAATGTGTCACCTCTTGTTGGGGGTGTGAGGGAAAGCGGAGATGTTGGGCTTTCTGTTGTGCTTTACAACAGGATCTGATCTTCAGTCACATCTACAGTAAGGTTTGTAGTGCAAAGCCCAGGCTGGACTGAGAGATGGCTCTAACCTCTTCTGAGTCTCCTCCTTCCCATTGCCTCAGTTTGTTTATTTGGCTGGGTCAGCCTTTCAGGAACCTCCTGTTTCTCCTGTTCAGGAAGGCATCACCACCCCCTCCTCCTTTTTATAGCACATGGGACAAGATGCTGTCTGTAGCCATTGCTCTACTGACTGCCACCCTCTAGCAGTTCTTGCTAAAATAGCAAAAGCCCCTTAGAAAAGTTGCCTGGATCAGCTCAACTCTTAAGCTTCACATGGGTTATCTTTTCTCTAAGCTCCTCTTGGTTGCCTCTCCCTGGCATCCTGGCGGCTCCTCATCCTCAGTTCTCTGTTCAGCTACTGCTGTGTGCAGACAAAACGTGGGTGAGAGGATGCCTACAAGTGTCAGCATCAAGGACACACTGCCTTCTGGTGCTACAGCCTAAGGCAGTTAAACCTAGACTAGAGCCCTAGGTGTCTTTGCACGCCGAGCCTCAGGCGTTCTAATACCTCTTGATTTGTCTCTACTTTTAGAATATCCTTGTGGATCTTATCTCGGGTTCCTGACCCTACACAGAGCTCTCATTACTGTTCCAAGAAAATGGTCTAATTCAGCTTTTGAGTTGTGTCTGAACCCAAATTGAAACCAAGGAGACTTGGACACTCCTGCGAGGTTACGAGCTTGGCTGAAGAGAGAGAGAAAAAGGAAATTGAAGTTATAGCTTCATAGGGCTGCTTAGCCAAGGTGAGCAGGGGAGAGAGGAGGAAAATTGCCTGGAGAACAAGACAAAACGTGTGTGTGGATGTGGAGAGAGGGACAGATACGGGAGGTCTGCTCCACTGTGGTTTGGCTGCTTGTGGCTCAGCTCACCTTAGCACCTGACAGTCACCCTCAAGACAGTAAATTCCTATCATGTGAGACTTCCTGGTACCTTGCAGAGACTGTTTTCTTCCTGGTGGCCTGGAATGTGGATGCTATTGCTGATCAGGGCAACCAGGCTGCCAGTACACTGGGACCTGCTCTCTCCCCTCTGTGTGCTTTGTTGCTGAAGAACTTGCCCAGTCAAAGTCTCTCTTTCTGGTATCAAATCTTGACTGATAATTGCCTTCATAGATTTGAGAGTGGGAAAAGGACGAGTTAAAAAATGCACATCTGACTCCAGATTCCACTTTCCTGTTGATACAGCTGTGTTTCCTACTGTAAACAGCCAATTTAACCCTTCAAATCTTGCAGCTGTGTTGCCTGAGCATCACTGCTGTCTCCTCTTCAAGCAAATTTTCCCTCTTGTCTCTCACCAGAGCAGCCCTTTTTCTTTTGCATATCCCCACACATCTCACATCCTGTTGTGGTTTAACACTTTATTCAGAAAGAACAGGATTTCCTCTTGCCTTTGGTGGAAACGCATAAACAAAACACCCTTGCAACACCTGCTTTCTGATGTGGTGGTGCAGGAGTAATTCCTGGACAGGCTGGAGAGCTGGGCAGAGAGTAATGTAATGAGGGACAACAAGGGTCAGGGGAGAGTCTGGCATCTGGGCAAGAACAACCCCAGGGACCAGGAGAGGATGGGGACTGACCTGTTGGAGAGGAGAGGAGAAGAAAGGGATCTGGGAGTCCTAGTGGCTAGCAGGATGACTCTGAGCCAGCGATGTGCTCTGGTGGCCAAGAGGGCCAACAGCATCCTCTGTGTTGTGTGTGTGTGTGTGTGTGTGTTTAGAAGGGGGTTTGTTAGCAGATTGAGAGAGGTTCTTCTCCCCCTCTACTCTGCACTGGTGAGACCACATCTGGAGTATTGTGTCCAGTTCTGGGCCCCTCAGTTCCAGAAGGACACAGAGCTGCTGGAGGGTGTCCAGCATAGAGCAGTGAAGATGATGAAGGAAGTAGAGCACCTCCCTTATGAGGAAAGGCTGAGGGAGTTCCTGCTTCATTCTACCGTTTGCTAGGATGGACATTTTTGCTCAGGCTTGTCTCTTGTAACAGATCATAAAACCCTCAGCTCAGCACTGTCCTGAGTCTGATACATCTGATGATGAGCACACTGAGTGTACTCTGTTTATAGCCTCCTCCTTTCCACGTACCAAGCCCGTACTCCAAACTACCTCAGGGTCTTGTCTGTCACCTAGAAAAACTAACAAACTCCAGATTTGTTTACTGGTCTCTTCCATCTTCCTAGCCTTAACCCTCATGATCTTCAATATCATCTGTGTGAGAGCTCTTTGTGTACATGTTTTGGCAAGTAATGTCTCTGCTCCACATGTTGAGCTGGGCTTGTTCCAGGGATTTGGGGCAGATAAGCTCAAAAAACCTTGGGAAAAAGAGGCCTCTAGCTAATGACTACACTCCTGCTGAATGATCTCACCATAAATACAGCAAGGTCAGCGTTTGTGCTGTTCTTGCTTGAACTTCTAACATGACCCTACAGCAATTCCTCGTTTCTGTAGTTAATGGCTCCCCGTGCTCCTGGCTTGCTGTCTACCTGTTGTCCCTGGGCCCACACTCCTGTTCTGCTCATCCAGACTCATCCAGAGCTTACAGATGCATTGCTATTAGATGTACTACTTTAATTTTAAAGCCTCCACTCTTTTTTCTGTGTGTGTGTGTGTGGTTTTGTTCTGTGGACTTGGGCTTTTTGAGTCAGAATTACAATTTGTTGAGTCAGAATTGCTCTGAAGTGTGTGCTTCACGTTCTGCTGCTACCTCTTCATAGAATCATAGAATCCTTAGGGATTGGAAGGGAGCTCAAAAGATCATCCAGTCCAATCCCCCTGCCACAGCAGGATCACCCAGACCAAGTCACACAGGAACAGATCCAGGCGGGGCTGGAACATCACCAGAGAAGGAGACTCCACAACCCCCCTGGGCAGCCTGTGCCAGTGCTCCGGTACCCTCCCTGGGAAGAAGTTCCTTCTGATATTGGTATGGAACCTCCTCTGTTCCAGCTGGCACCCAGTGCCCCTTGTCCTATCCCCAGATGGCCTTGAGAAGAGCCTGGCTCCATCCTCCTGACACCCACCCCTCACAGATTTAGAGACAGGAATGAGGTCCCCCTCAGACCTCACAGATCACTGCTGCAAAGGACTTTATGTTTCCTTCTGGAGAACCCTTTCTGCACATTCTGAGACACAGTGACAGAATGTCTAATTGAATCTGTCGAGGGGATTGTAAGAGGCAGTTCTTTGACACTGGTACCCTGTGAAAAAACTTGATGTCATCTTCAGGAAGAAGAAAATTGATTAGGAAGATAATGTGCCCCCAGGGAATTCACTACTTCAGTTCCTCAGGGAAGTGATTTGAGGCAGCATCTGCACAGTGCAGTGCATTGCTTTATATTTTGATTCACATCCCTGAACCTGAAGTAGCTCGCTTGGATGTGTGTTATTTGTGTGAAGCAGTTCCTAGCACTCAGAGATGTAATGGGAATATCGCCTAGGATTTTGAAAGAGGCAGAGAGACTCGTGACAGTGGAGACAAAACCACTGACAGTAGCATGGGCTCTGTCACTNACTGCTGCAAAGGACTTTATGTTTCCTTCTGGAGAACCCTTTCTGCACATTCTGAGACACAGTGACAGAATGTCTAATTGAATCTGTCGAGGGGATTGTAAGAGGCAGTTCTTTGACACTGGTACCCTGTGACATGGTTAAAGTGCACTGCTTTATATTTTGCTTCACATCCCTGAACCTGAAGTAGCTCGCTTGGATGTGTGTTATTTGTGTGAAGCAGTTCCTAGCACTCAGAGATTTAATGGGAATGTCACCTAGGATTTTGAAAGAGGCAGAGAGACTCGTGACAGTGGAGACAAAACCACTGACAGTAGCATGGGCTCTGTCACTGCTCCTGTCCCACTTCTGCTGTTACAAGATGCCTGCAGAATTCAGTGGCAAAGGAGGTTGTTCAGTTTCCTTTTCCTCTTTGTGACAGCATGGGCATGCTGCTTGTTTCATGTTCATGGTTCAGCCCTCACCCTGCCTTATCCGTTTCACGTGACTTTAATTTTAGGGAGGTATTGTGGCTTCTCTCCTGACTCTGAGTCTCTTTTGCCTCCACACCCTCAGTCTGATAACAACAGAGATTTGCTTCTCATGTAGCCTATGACCCCCACAGTCCTGTGTGCAGAGCATTCCAGGTGTCTGGTGCTTGTTCAGAACACTGGTCCGACCTCTTGCTGTCAGGATGTATCGTGTAATCTTCAACCCCCGTCTCCCTCCCTCAGCTTTCACTGTTCCCACATCAGTAAGTTTTTAACACCATCAATTCTTCCTTTACCCTCTTGAGTTTTCATCCTGTCCTGACCTCCAAGTATAGCAATGCTATAGGGTAGTGGGACTTCTGGAAGCTGTGAGGGAGGTTCTACCTCTCTCATTCTCCACTTAATCTCCTGTTCCCATTCTGCCTGACATGAATGGGATTTGATCTTGATCAGGGACATTTTTGCCCTGCAGATTCTTCCTCTTCCCATCTTCCTGGTAATAAGATCTCATCTAGTGTCCTCTCATCGTTTGTGAGCATCATACACTGCAGCTCTGCTGTGGGACTTGGCCAAGAAGAGGACTAAGTGTTGCAGTCCAGAAGAAAGGAAGAGGTAGCATTTAATTGCTCCATATCCCCAGTGCCAAAGCAGAGGTGTCCCCTTGTCCTCAGGATGTCTCTGGAGTGGGAAATGAAAGAGGCTGAAGCCAGAGGCACAGTAGAGCTAAGCTGGGTTATGCAGAGTGGTGAAGACCGAGGCACAAGGCTTGCCCTTGCAAGAACAACACAGCAACCACACACATGGGGTTTGGCACTGCTGGCACTAGGAGCTGCAGTATTGCTGTTATTCTGTTCTGCTGCTCCAAGTTAAGAGCCAATCTGATTGTAGTCCTCTCCCACTCTGGGTTTTGGTGGTTTCCTGATTTGGTTTTCTAGAAGCAGCTTCAAGCACTACGCAGATTCGGGTTGAACATTTGGATTCCATGATTCTATGAAGACCACTGCCTTCCTCACAGAAGTATGGCCAGACTGTACCCAGATCAGATGACCAGGCTGTGGCAGGCACTGAGGTAGATGCTTCTGCTTCAAATGTACAAATGCAGCTTTGCTGATCTCTGCACACAGAGAGCTAACTCGCTTCAGGTGCTAGGAGACACCTTTGCCATGATTTTGCCTGGCAAAGGGTAAGATACCTCATTTCAAGCTGGGTCTTAACGTTTTGCAGTCAGCCTCTGGTATAACTTCAGGTCCTCCTAGGGCGTGCAAACATCTGGCATCTTCTATTGGCCCTAAGGATGTTGCTGACCTGGATGTCTTCCATCTGCATTATCTAAGGGAGTTCATCAAGAGCTGTAGCTACAGTTCCCAAAGTATGCCAAAATAATACCCTTGCACGTGGGACTCTGTACCTGGAAATG
The DNA here is from genome assembly GCA_013397515.1 of Upupa epops. NCBI lineage: Eukaryota > Metazoa > Chordata > Aves > Bucerotiformes > Upupidae > Upupa > Upupa epops. The sequence goes on from VZRI01011404.1 coordinate 25,458, forward strand.
CTGCTGTTTATTCAGAGAAGTTATAGGCTCCATCTGGTTTTCACTTCATCACAAGGATGGAGCAATGCAGCCTTACTGCTCGTCTTTCATAGAGAGTCTAGAGGTGGCTTGGATACACCGGTACGGCACTGTACTGCAGTCAGTGTTGTTTTCTGGATGAAGCCACACACACCGTGTGTTCCAAAGGGGCCGTTAAAGTAACAGGAGCAGCAGCTTCTCTTCCCTTCTGTTATCTCACAGTTTTCCAGCTACAAAACCACACTCCTGCCGCACTCCCTCTTACCAGATGAAATAATAATTAGCTGCCAAATAGCCTGTTTGGCTGTGTTCGTGAAGTGAAAGGGGATGGATGTGCAAAGCAGAGTGATTTTGTCTGCATCAAATACACGTTTTACAAAAAGGATTGGGCTAGATTTCCCTGTGCCAGAACCAGACCTCGGGTGCTGGGATGCAGGACTGAACCCATGAAGACATGGCTTTTGTTGTTTGGCTTTATGGGCATATTCCACATGGGGTTTGAGCAAGGTATTCACCCACAGGCTGCCAGAAACTCTGCCTCTCAGTGCCCTCTGGAGGTTTTAATCCAGCAGCTGAGGATGGAGAATTCGGATCTTACCTGGGTGACCTCTCCCAGTTGCTGCACTGCCCTTCCAGAGAAGAAGCTGCCTTTCCGGACTAAACCTCCCCAAGTACCTCTTATGGCTGCTGCCCCTCTGAGAAGAGTGACCTGGTCTCTGACCATCTTGGCTCTCAACCTCTGGCCTGTCAGTTCTCTGTATCCCATTTGAATGAGTTCAGAACACATTTGATGTGAATTAAGAAAAGAAAGTGAACTCATCTACTACGACAGGAGCAGATTTCCCACCCTATAGTCTGTCTAAACAAACCATTAAACACTGACAAAATGAAACCAAGTAAGTAGCCCTTAGTATGGATTTCAAGGAGGGAGACACCTTGACAGCTGTAGAAGAAAGTCATCAAACCGGAAAAGCAAGGCTGAGGTTGAATAGCAGTGGAAAATCGACACGGGAGGGAAGGTGCCGTTAAAGGAAGGAGGGATGTGTGACTTCATCGATTCCTTAGCAGCTCCAGGGAAGTACAGGTATGATTTCAAGCAAACTCTTTCAGATTTCAAAATGTACATGAAATTTAGAATTAAAAAATGTAGTCAAAAGTGTTCATAGTTGAAAACATATATTTCTATATTTATTAGGAAAATCATGAAAAACCAAGAATGTGTCCAAAAAGCCACGAAATCTGCAGTGTTCCTGCACAGCTAGACCGGCTTAATTTGACTGACGTGACTTTATTGCTCAGCTTGGGACAGAGTGCCCCCAAGGGAATACGAGGACAGAAGATGTCACAACTGAAAAGCAGGAGATAAGTGAAGGCAGAGGATGGCTAATGGCAGTGTAAAAGCTCTGCCAAGCCCGTTTGCTCTTGGCTGGGAGCTGGAGCTGTGATAGTGCTTTTGTTACGCAGCTCGTGGCTCATGCATCAGCAGCTTGTTCTGTACAGCCTTAGGATGGTTTGCAGCTCGATGACCTTGCATGGTTCTGCTTTCCTGAAACTGGAGTCTGTCTGCTTGGTCCTCCTGCAGACTTTTCTCAGTGCTCCTCCAGATGTCCCTGTTACTTCTCAGACTCCAGTTCAAGTCGGTTTCCTTGGATGAGCTCATTAGCTGACAGACCAAACACGGGCAGTGCAAGAACAGGAACCATGCAGCCTGATACCCCTATCAGTGGCGTCTGTGGTGCCAGTGTCAATTCGTTAATGGTCTCCAAACATTTTTAGGTCACCCTATCCTGAGTGCTGCTGCTCCTGGGAGACACTTTGGAGACATAGGGTTGTTTTCTAACAGGGTAGTTCATTCCCTCTGAACTGGCCATGGAAAAATGTGAAGAAAACCTTAGGTCACGCTGAGTTTGCCAGTATAAGCAACATTTTGGCAGGGAGGTGACTATATGTAATCTTTACTCTGTAACTGTCTAAACTGGGCTCGAAAAGACTATTCCCAACAGCTGACTACATTCTTCCCAGAGATACCTTTCCCAAAATAAATGTATGGGAAGTTGATTGTTCATCGCTCATGGGTCCACAGAAATATTAATGGTTGACTCGATGAGGATGTTTTATTTTCTTAGGCTATCGAATGTTTTGCTTCATGCAGAACATTCCTTTCCGCTCAGCCTAGAGTGCACAGCAAGAAGAAAGCCAGCTGGCACCTGACCTCTATCAAACTGTCTATATTTTCTGGGTTCAGCATCTGCTATTTTACAATATGCTCTGGAGATTTCGTGTCTGGGGAAGCTGATCCCTGAATGATTGTATTCTCTGTTCAGCATTACATGTTCTACAGAAGCTGGCTCCTCTCTCTGTCCTGGTGCTAACTCACTTGTCACTGGATAGTTTGAGTATTTGTGAGGGCTCAGGGATTTCTAGCAAGAGAGGAACTGTGAGGCAGTCCCAATGGTGCTGTGATTACTGGTGATCTTGCTGTAAGAAGCAGCTCTTTGTCAACCCATCTGGCTTGAGGCAATAATCATCATCATCATCATCATCATTATTATTATTCAAATATTCAGTAATATTAAGCTCAAAATTTGCCACTGAGTCAGACCAAGAGACAAACTTCTACCTTGAGGGCCTGGTTTAAGCCCACGTTTTTCTTGCTAATGTGCCCACATCTGCATCATAGAATCATNCTCCTCTGTTCCAGCTGGTACCCATTGCCCCTTGTCCTATCACCAGATGACCTTGAGAAGAGCCTGGCTCCATCCTCCTGACACCCACCCCTCACATCTTTATAGACATGAATGAGGTCACCCCTCAGCCTCCTCTTCTCCAAGCTCAAGAGACCCAGCTCCCTCAGCCTTTCCTCATTAAGGAGCTGTTCTACTTCCTTCAGCATCTTCGTTGCTCTCCATTGGACACCCTCCAGCAGCTCTGTGTCCTTCTGGAATTGAGGAGCCCAGAACTGGACACAATACTCCAGATGTGGTCTCATCAGTGCAAGCAGAGGGGGAGAAGGACCTTCCTTCACCTGCTAACAACCCCCTTTCTGATCCCCCCAGGATGCTGTTGGCCCTCTTGGCCACCAGAGCACACTGCTGGCTCATAGTCATCCTGCTGGCCACTAGGACCCCCAGGTTCCTTTCTCCTCCCCTGCTCTCCAACAGGTCAGTCCCCACCCTCTCCTGGTCCCTGGGGTTGTTCTTGCCCAGATGCCAGACTCTCCCCTGACCATTGCCCCTCATTCCATTTCTCTCTGCCCAGCCCTCTAGCCTGTCCAGGTCTGAGTTGGTAACCTCTGTCTGGTTTGGGTTGAAACTGAGCAAACGTTATGCTTGCCCAGAGGTGCAGCTGAGGCATGGAAGGGTCTGTGCCTTCATTTAACAGACTGGGGGTTGGGGTGGGGGTGTTTTTGGTTTTGGGTTCTACAGCTCTAGACAGGGTGTTGCTCTGGAAACTCTGTAATGACAGGTTAGTGCAAACACGCAACTTGGACAATGTGGATAGGAGTCTCCTGGGGTGTCTTCTCAGATTGCTGTGGTCAATGGAAACATGCAGGGTCGTTCGTTGGCTCTGCAGGAATCTCTGGTGCTGTCTATACAGTTCAGCCAGTAGGTGGAGGCAGGAGAAAGCAGATGTGTACTCTGGCGGAGCGAGTACTCATGCCCAACCGCTTGCTGGGAGATCCCTTGGAGTCCACTCAGAGCTGTGTTTTTACCTTCAGTGATACTGTTTAAGGCAGCCAGCCTGCATAGTCTGGAGTTACTTCTACACAGGATCAGATTGATGCTGTCAGGCTTGATGCTCATGTCCATTTTGTCATCTCTCACTTGTGAATGTGTCAGGGATGGAGGACAGCAGATTATCCAGATCACGTTGCACCCCTCCATCAGTGACATCTGGCATGTGCTCAGAAATGCAGCCTAAAAACTACTCCTTTAACATGTTCTACGGTGGGAAATGAGGAGGAGTTCACCCACTGGCATGAGCCCTGCAAAGCACAGCTTGTGCTGCTGGGAGCGAGCTCAAAAGCCCTTCTTTTAGTGCAAAGTAGCGCCAAGGAGAAAAGAGCAGGAGGTGGTAGGTACTGTGGTTCGAGAAATCCTTTATCTGCCAACTTCTCCTAGCAATTTCCCCAGCTCTGCCAGAGTAATTGAATTTAGATGTCACCATCCTTTGCGGACTTTTTCCAAACAATAGAGAGAAGGGAAAGACCCCTGGATAGCTTTTGCCTGTCTCAATCTGGTTGATTGTGATGAGAAAAACACTTGAAAGGCTTCAGGAGGAAGACCTGGGAGCACTGAAGCAGTGAAATCCACCCGCAGTAATGTATTTTTAAACACCCTCGAAGCCGTGAAGCAAAGGAACGCGTGGCAGTGCATCCAGGGCTTTGCTGCTTAAGAGCAGGGAGAGCTTTCCTCATGCATTATGCAAAAGTGCTGCCCTACAACCGGCTGCTTTGCAATTTGGACTCTGATTAATTTCAACAGTGTCGCTTGGTCTTTCCAGCTTCCAAAATAAAAACAAACTTAGAGGATTTCCCAGCAAATTGAAAACCTGCTTCGCCAGTAGGTAGGTAGAATGCCTGCTAAACTGCTGCTCTCCACCTTGTGCCTTTAAAACTCGGACAGTAAAACTCAGGGCTATTAAAAGCATTGAGTCTGTGGCCATCGCAGCAGTCAGTAATCGTTTTATTTCCTCCTTCTCTTGAGTGCAAACCCAGACTGTTGCTGGCAGTTGTTGCTAACGAAATACTGCATGGAATTCTGCAGCTGCCAAGAGCAAGAGTCAGCCTGGTGCTTTGCCAAGCATAAAGCAGGAGCAACTATAATAGAGAGTTATCAGCCATGGCAGGGGGACAAAGGATTCATCGTGGCTTAATGAGAATGGGCTGGTACCTCCACAAGCAGCAACATTAGTGTTTATGAATAACTCATGGTGGAACATGTCCTCCCTAGCATCCAGGATCTGCAGACCTCAAGAAGAGGAATTATACAAAACAAGTTAATTACCAGGACCTGGAAAATTAATTTCCTAGCAGGCACCTTCTTTTATCTTTCTGACTTTAAAAAAATCCCCACACTTGTCAAATCCCCACCACAGTGCATGTGGGTGTTAATTTCTCTTCACTCTCATACTGGATTTCCTACACACCATGGTCCTGTATTATACTGACCCTAAAGACCTGGAGCAGCTAAAGAGCTGGGCAGAGAGAAATGGAATGAAGGGCAATGGTCAGGGTAGAGTCTGGCATCTGGGCAAGAACAACCCCAGGGACCAGGAGAGGTTGGGCACTGACCTGTTGGAGAGCAAGGGAGGGCAAAGGGGTCTGGGAGTCCTAGTGGCCAGCAGGATGACTCTGAGCCAGCAATGTGCTCTTGTGACCAAGAGGGCCAATAGTATCCTGGGGGGGATCAGAAGGGGGGGTGGTCAGCAGATGGAGAGAGGTTCTTCTCCCCTTCTACTCTGCACTGGTGAGACTGCATCAGTTCCAGAAGGAGACAGAGGATCTGGAGAGTCCAGCACAGAACAATGAAGATGATGAAGGAAGTAGAGCACCTCCCTCATGAGGAAAGGCTGAGTGAGCTGGGTCTCTTGAGCTTGGAGAAGAGGAGGCCAAGAGGTGACCTCGTTAATGTCTCTAATTCACAAGAATTCAGCGTTGGTTCTTCACCTAGTAACCACCACCACAGGGCTAGCAGGGTTCCTCTCTGCTCCGTGTGTTGATCCACAGGCACTGTCATATCTGCACAGGGTAGCAGCTGTTTGCTTGCTCCTGTTGACAATAGAAACGAGGGACTGCGAAGGAATTTACTCTCTGGGTTTGGCCATGGCAGTGGGCTCTTCAAATAGCAGGTGCTTTTTGTCTGGGTTTGATGGTTAAAGTGTTTCTCCACTGATCAGCAACAAAGTGCACAGGTTTATTGCACTTGAAGAGGCCTCTCTTCTCAAGTGAGAGATTATTGTGTTGCCTGAATTATTGGGACTGGAATGAAAACTCCTGTCACCAAAAGGCCAGGGTCTTTGCCATAGTCCTCTCTTAACAATTCTGGCATCAAGGAGACTTAAAGAGGAAGCAAATTATATGGGTTTGTTGTAGTTTAAACATTAATTTGAAGGTGATTTTAAGCCAACTTTAAGGGCAACTGTTTGTGAAAGGGGAATTGGGAATTCTGCCTGGAGCAAACACATGGCAGACTTGGCAGTGATTGGCAATGTGTTAACAATTTAGTGTTCTAAATGCAGGGTAACTAATTACTGAGGTCCTCAAATACACCTTCAGCAGTGTGTGTACAAGTGTGCTATCATCAAACTCGAGTCTGATACCAAGGAAGCTGTAGAAGACAATAACAGAGCTTTGCAGAGGTGCCCTGGTGGATGGTAACTCATCAGTTACTGTGTGATTGCAGCTCCTGGGGATGCTTTTCCCCACAAAGCCCTGGGTTGAGGCACTTTCTTCATGGAGAGGCTGTGCAAAGCCCTTTGTTTCAGACATCTAAGGAGGACAAACCACTCAGACATAGACAGTACAGTACAAGGCAGCCAGCAGTGGATGGGATTGCCTTAGTGATTTGTAGACTTTAACTTTCCTTGTCTGGGCTTTGTAGGGTTACACACTTATCCTTTGTAGCCCTCACCTCTTGTCACCAGAAGAGTCTTCTGCATCACACGTGCCTAAAGCGAAGTCATGTTCTGGTTGCTGTTGATAGCCTGTAAAGAATCCCATTAGTTTCTGTGCCTGAGCTACTCTGCCCTGCCTGACCTGTGTGACCCTGCATGACCCTCATGTGCAGCTCAGGTATTCTGTGCAGCGATCCTAATAGAGAAAACCTATCTTTGCACTGTCACTGGGCTGATTTGCAGCCTTCCCGCACCACAGGCATGGCTGGTGCTGTGAACTGTCACCCAGTGTTTGCTCTTCAGGGACTGAAGGGTGCAGAAGGCAATGAACCTGTGCCCTTTGTGGGTGTTGCTATGAGCTAAGGTACCCCAGCACTCTGTTATCTCAGTAGCAGTGACCCGATTGTGTCTACTGGTTTAGTATCACTGCATTACATTAAGTTCCTTTTCTACCTTGATCAGATTTGTTATCTGATTGTCAGATTTTGAATTTATTTGCAGTTTTGGGTTTTTTTTCTTATTTGCCAAGGAAATGGAGATTGGAAAATGAACACTTGGCAGTACCTCCCAATAGACTCATTAGGGATCAGAAGGGACCTCGCAAGATCATCTAGTCCAATCCCCCTGCCACAGCAGGATCACCCAGACCAAGTTGCACAGGAACACAGCTAGGTGGGTCTGGAACTTCTCCAGAGAAGGAGACTCCACAACCTCCCTGGGCATAATGTAAAAGCTTCTGTTCCTTGCTCACGATGCTAGCAAATATTTGTGTATGGCTAACGGGAGAAAGCATTGCACTATGAATCTTCAGTCACACTCATGTCACTTATAGGTCCCACCATGACTCCATGTAGAGCAAAGCACAACCCCAAGGTCTAGGTGGAAAATCAATGCAGAAATAGCCCAGTTGTTTGTGTGGAACAAGGCAACATCATAGGAACTACAGTGTGAGATCGGGAAGAGCCCATCACAGACAAACCCAAAGGCTTCATGACTACTTCAGCTTTCCCAGAGAACATTTCTGCTCAGTATGGTAGTGTGGAACCTGCTGCAAAGGGTAGATAAGGGTGTCTGTCAGAATGCTTCATGGAAATATGGGACTGATTTGTTTTGTTTTAATGCTATCACCATAGTGTAGCTTCTTTTCTTAGGACTGGGACTCTGTCAGGGAGCTGCACAGTGTATATTGAGTTATAGGGGTAGAGACAAGCATTTTTCACCCACAGAAGTGGGTGAACTCATGCATCATGGTGTTCACTACCAGTTAGCCAGATTTTGGGTTCAAACTTTGTCTCTATTCCAGTCCAAGGGCTATTGTGTTGTAAGATGGCTCTTGTGATATTAATGGTATTACACGAGGAGACAGAATGGCCAAGACATGCTCAGAAGCTCTGGGATGGCATCCTAGGCACGTGTGTTTTGAATCTTCCTCACAAGGCTGTGTGTTCCTGACTGGATGTCTTTGAGAAATCAGAGCCCTGCTCCCAGTCCTCTCACAGATTTATGGGACTCTGTGCTTTGGTTGCAAGGCTACACAAATATGTGTAAGCCTGAGGAAGACGATGCCAAAGAGGACCGTATGTGCTTTCACATTGCAACACCATGACCTTGATCTTGCTTGGTGACCTGAAAGGCAGTGCCTGCTGTTCATGTAGTGTTTGAGTAGCCAAGAGACCCTAGAGCTGTATCTCAGTCAACAGAGACAACAGCTACAGGGTTGCACAATCCTCTGCCAGAGCCAAGCACCACAGGGTGCCACAGACTGTAAAGGTTGGAAGCCTCATGTATCAGATCGGTTTCCACATGGAGAGTGACTTCTGGTTGCAGAGGAGATGTCTGGGAAAAGCTGAGTACCAGCAGGGTGAGATTGGAGTCTAGTCCAAGTTGCAGAGCCCTTGACTTTGGCTGCTCCCTTCCTATGGTTTGTTGACATCTATTCTTCGGGTTCCTTTAAGTGCCTTTAGATCAGCTGAGAACCAACCGCCACAGGGTTCCCCTGTTCTCTGCAACAGTCTCCAAGCTGTGTTTCTTTGTTTGTAGGCCATTGCCCAGACCTCCACCACCATGACCCCCAGTGTCCCTGCCACGACAGAAGCGTACACGCGGACTCAGTACTGCAAGTGGCCGTGCGAGTGCCCCAAGTCCCCACCTCGATGCCCGCTAGGCGTCAGCCTGGTGACAGACGGCTGCGACTGCTGCAAGACGTGTGCCAAGCAGCGTGGGGAGAACTGCACCGAGGCTGACACCTGTGATTTCCACAGGGGCTTGTACTGCGACTACAGTGGAGACAGACCTAGGTACGAAATAGGAGTATGTGCACGTAAGTGATGTACATATATTTTTGTCTTAGATTCGCATTGGCAGCTCCCCTCCGCCTGAGCAATAGCTGAGGCTTATCTCGTTAGATACCTGGCTGTACATTCATCAGCTCCTCTTCATTCATCACCTCGATGTTCTTATAGCCATCTTCATTCTCAGGGTAGTTGGCTAGATGAGAAACAGTATCTGCATTATAGAATCACAGAATCATAAAGGTTGGAAGAGACCTACAAGATCAGCTAGTCCAACTACCACCGCAACCCCACTGTGCCCGTTAACTTCTTCCCAGCGAGGGTGATGGGGCACTGGAGGGGGTTTGTGGAGTCTCCGTCTCTGGTGTCATTTGAAACCTGCCTGCACTTGGTCTGGGTGATCCTGCTGTGGCAGAGGGATTGGACTGGATGATCTTTCGAGGTCCCTTCTGATCCCTAAGGATTCTATGATTCTTCTAGGCTGGAATTAGCAATGAATGAGGTACTAATAGGAAATGTAAAAGTGGAAGGAAATCTGGAGGAGAGGTTCAGACTAACTAGCAGTTCCTCACACAGATGATGCCAGGTGTTGCTGTCTCTCATCAGAAGGCTGGGAAATGCAGTAAGAAAGGAACATATTGAAAAGGACTTATTAATATAACAAGAGTATGTATGAGCAAAGAGCTGTAAGCTTCAGCAGTGACTCAGAAGATGAGAAACCAACCAGGATTAAGAGGCTATGGGACCATCCAAATCTATTGTCTGGAGTGTGAGGAGCATTCATGGGAGGTCTTGTAAGCACAGGTTAGACAAACATCTGTAAGAATGCCATCGTTACAGCTGCTCTGTGCTGGGAGCAGAAAACAAGCTAAATGTTTATTAGGTCCCTCTGTTTTTTCCCCTCACAGATATTTGTTTAAGTGCTTGCTTTCCTAGTTGGATAGTTTGGGGGTTTTTTGTAGCCCTCCCATACATCACAGGCATTCAGTATGCGCGTGGCAACAGCACTGTGCTGTGAGAAGATTGATCCCCAGCTTCCCTCCTGAGGTCTGGAAGGATTCCCAATCTAACACACTCTGCATCCCTACTGGCAAGATAAAGCATCCCTCCCAAGTGTGCTATTTGTGATTAAAGGGTGAGGGGCCATTTGCTGTGTCCAGCTAAAAGGCACAAGAATGAGTGATTTCCACTGTTAGGAAGCGAAGCAGCTTGTCTCTGGCTGCTGTAGAGAGCTGTGATCTTCTCCTGGCTTTCAGCATGCAAGTAGATGAACAGGACGGGGTCTGCTGCCATGCTCTTCCTTGTGCAGTGGATCGTGTGGAGGTTGCATCGCTCCACTCTGAGAACCCCAGCTACTCCCCTGACTGCAGTGGGAGTGTAGCAAGAGCAGGACTCCTGTCCTGTGGTGGGGAGACTAACTACTCTGTGGAATTTGCTTTGCAGCTGGGTGCCCAAAGGTAGGTGTGGAGCATCCAGTGCATGCAGAACAACAAAACCAGTATAATTTGTTGAAAATAAATATTCTGGAAGAGCTAGGAACTGATATTGGGAAAGGGAATGGGGGGAAACTGGGAAACTCAGGCTGTATCAGCTGGCATGCTGATGTGTGTCCCAGGATCTGGTCACCTGGGTATCAGACCCCATCACCCTGCTGGGAGTCACTGCAGTTTACCTGTTGTTGTTGGCTTTTCTCTGCACCAAAGCAGAGCCAACAGAGTGCTGAGCACATGGCCACATGGGGAGGTGAGTGTTGTGCACGTGGAGCCAGGAACAGGCGTTGCATAGTTTAGGTGCAAACTTGGCAATGCTGTGTGTGAAGGTATTCAACAGCCCCTTGATCTGTGCTGGGGGTGTTCAATGATGAGACTCTTGATGCATGAGACCTGCAGGAAGCTGAGTTCACACAGTCCTAGAGGGATTTGCTGGTAGCAAAACACCAGGAAATGCAGTGTTTTCCTGAACTGTCATCATCCATGTGCACACCTATAAGATTCGCTGAGTCCTCAGCTCCAGCACTGAATGATGTCTCTGCAATGGAAAGGCCAAAGCATTATCAAAACTGGAGCTGAGCATGAACCAGAGATCTGGATCTGTGCTTCAAATTCCAGCAGCTCTCATTCTTGTGCAGAAGAAGGGATTTGTGTTTGATGTTTTTGTTCAGCCCATTCTAAAATTAGGAACCCTTGGCAGGGATTTAATGCAGCATCTCGATTTGTGTTGGCCCTGAAGCAGCCACATCACAACTCTGCTTCTGACCAGACTTGAGACTTAACCTACGTGACTGGTGTGTGTGCACTGCCTTTGTGTGACCAGATCACAGAATCATTAGGAAGGGACCTCGAAAGATCATCCAGTCCAATCCCCCTGCCACAGCAGGATCACCTAGACCAAGTCACACAGGAACACAGCCAGGCGGGGCTGGAATGTCTCCAGAGAAGGAGACAGCACAACCCCCCTGGGCAGCCTGTTCCAGTGCTCTGGTACTCTCACTATGAAGAGATTCCTTCTGATATTGATATGGAACCTCTGTTCCAGCTGGTACCCACTGCCCCTTGTCCTATCCCCAAATGACCTTGAGAAGAGCCTGGCTCCATCCTCCTGACACCCATCCCTCACCTATTTATAGACATGAATGAGGTCACCCCTCAGCCTCCACTTCTCCAAGCTCAAGAGACCCAGCTCCCTCAGCCTTTCCTCATCAGGGAGCTGCTCTACTTCCTTCATCTTCTGTTGCTTCTGCTGTGAGTAACCTCTGCCAGCATGCCATGAAATGAACTTTTCAGTTTGCAGATAAAACTTGTTTTCTAGCTGCTTTTTTCCCCCATCAAACATTAAAAGATTCTTTTGTTTGCTGTGATTCAGAATGAAAACAGGTTCGTGGATGGTGTGACAGGTTTTGGCTCAGCATCATGCTGAAGGCATCACCTTGAACGCATCACTGCCGTGGCTCGCGTAGGCTCTGCTAGTGCAGGGAGCAGCTTGGTAAAGAAACACATCAGCTCTGTTTATCACCAGCATTTTTAATGGTGCCCTGTGTGTCTTTCTCTCTTCTCTCCTCACAGAGATTGTCGGAGTAGGATGTGTCCTCAACGGAGTCAGATACAACAATGGGGACACATTTCAGCCCAACTGCAAATACAACTGCACGTGCATTAACGGGGCTGTGGGGTGTGTTCCCATGTGCACAAACTCACGTCCTCCTCTTGTCTGGTGCCCAAACCCCAAGCTGATTAAGATGGCAGGGAAGTGCTGTGAGCAATGGATATGTGATGACTCTAAGAAAATCAGGAAGACATCTCCCCGCCACATCTCCTCGGCAGGTACGGTGGGAGTGAGGGGGACTTGTACTTTGTCACGGGGTAACTGAAGTCAGTCTACAACCAAAGAACCAGCAGGCACTGCTGGACCTGGCAGCAGCCCAGTCTTTGTGCAAACGAGGCACAGAGACCCCTATACAGCAGACAGCAAAGGACAGGACATACAAACACCAGTGATGTGCTTGAACTTCTTAGCAGCCAGAGGGGATTCATCAAGCAGGCTTGTGTGACAAAGCCCCCTCTGAAGCACCCACCTGCTGGCACCTTGAAAACGCCACAAGTGCTTTTAGCTTCACCTTTTTTTCTCAATTTTCTTTTGATCTGGCTCCTCTGGCAAACAGAATGGGCTCTGTTTAATTTGGGATTGAGGTGTTCTGCTGGGGTTATATTGCTTTGGGAGTATGATTGTAAAGGCCCTGTATCATCGTAGCCCTAAACTTACACAACACCTTGAAAACACTTGGCATGGTTGAAGTTTCAGTGCCACTTGGACTACGTTGCCCTGGTGTTAGTAGAGGCTGCAGCAATTCTGGACCGATGAAGTTATTGAGCCACCTGTGTTATGCATCACATAATGTGTCTTCTCTCCTGACACTGCCCCGTGGTGCAGAGCAGTGACGTTAGCCACATCAGCTCTTCATCTTACGGTGTCTCACAGAAGCAGAGCTCGAGGAGCACAGGATGTTGGTTGTAAGCCGGGACTGTGGTTTCACGATGACTTTTTCCCATTCCCCAATCTGTATTTCTGTTGTACATGACAAAGCTTAAGTCTCCATTCTATGGGTTAAACCCACTACAGTTCAGCCCTCACTTCTGCCCCCAGCAGCTTTGAACTGAGAGGTAGGTCCAAATTCAAAACATCTACTGGAATTTGCCCTGTGTCCCAACATGAGCATGGCACAGCTTTCCTTGCTTGGCTTTGTCTCTTACAAGCCCTATAGAAGTGAGACGAGTACTTATTACCTTCAATATAACAGTAACTACAACAGTGACTGAGATCAAGATCAACAGTGACCAAGAGTTTCGATCAGGGCTTTGCCTGTGGGCTGTACCACGAGTCACAGACCAGCAGAGACTTTGGCCAAGGCTCTGAAAGAACTCGAACTGGGGCTCTGGGCTGCTTTCAAAACAGAACTCACCCTTTCTTCCAAGTAGCTGCTGAGCTCCCTGAGAGCTATTGAAGCTGCTCTTCCTCCCAGTGAAAGCCAGTGGCTGCTTCCCAAGCTCCTCGGCCATCCCTTTCTGCTAGAGGGAATCCGCTGAATGGGGCTCAGAAATAAACCTTCGTGGTGAGGCCAGAGCTGGTCCCTTCTCTGCCCCAGCTGGCACAGCCCTCTGTAATTAAGTGTTTGTATTGGGGCAGCACCTGGGGGTCCCAGACAAGGACCCCCTTGTGTGAGGCTGCAGAGGGAAATAAAGAAATGAACCCTGGCCCCAAGCGCTCGCGGCTCTGGAGGGTCTGACACAAGTAGGTCAGTGGCAAAGGGGCTGGGATGAGGAGGCTCACAAGAGTGCTGGGCCACTGGACTGTCATTTAATCACTTGGGTTAGTGGCCTGAATGTGTAATGAGCTGGGGAGAGGGTGTTCAATACCTAACGCTGCCTCAGCACAATAATACGGATTTAATCTTGTCTCTGCAGCGTATGAGGGAGAGGATGAAGCCTGGCAGAAGAACTGCATCGTTCACACCTCGCCCTGGAGTCCCTGTTCAAAGACCTGCGGGCTGGGCATCTCCACCAGGATTTCCAATGACAACGACCAGTGCCGGCTCCTGAAGGAAAGCCGCCTGTGCAACATGCGGCCCTGCGAGGTGGACATCACCCAGCACATCAAGGTGGGGACCGCTGCTTCACACACACACTGAGCTCTGCCTGCACACGGTGCACATGGGGTAAGCCTTCGTTTGGCAGCATTCAGGCCACCGAGGGCTGCACTTCTACATGGACATGCTGTGCTGCTGAGAGGTCAACAAAGAGTCCTCCGTGTGTTGCTGCATGCTGGTGTGAAAACCTTCTCCTGAGAACTTCAGTTCCAGATAAAAGGGCCTTGCAAAGAAAGGCAAGCCAGGTCTGCTCTGCTCACTCTGGACAGACCTGTGCCTGAGCTAGTGGTCAAGCGATGGTGCGCTGCTAGTCACTGCTAGTCACCTGTGGACTGCATGTGACAAGGGTCCTACTTGCAGCTTTTGGGTTCACACATCTAATAAGTCTCTCACACCCTCCAAATCAGGGCTGTAAATGCTCCCCAACAGTTTCAAACCTTTTACTATAGGAAGGTGGTCAGCATGTCCTACCATCTGTCAGCAGTGACTCTTAACCTGTCTCATTTCTCTGTTCTCCTCCAATCTAGCCTGGGAAGAAGTGCTTGGCTGTCTACAGGGCCGACGAACCCATGAACTTCACCATCTCGGGGTGCGTGAGCAAAAGTCCATATAGACCCAAGTATTGTGGTGTCTGCACAGACAACAGGTGCTGCACGCCCTACAAGTCCAAGACTATTGAAGTGAGGTTTCAGTGCCCAGAGGGGACGGAGTTTTCCTGGAAGATCATGTGGATCAATGCTTGCTTTTGCAACCTGAACTGCAAGAATCCCAATGACATCTTTGCCGACCTGGCTCATTACCACGATTACTCTGAAATTGCTAATTAAATGGGCTGAATTGATGGATTGATCCATTGCTCTGATTTTACAGAGGTTTTAAAATAAAAGGAGACTTTTCATTCACTAGCAATGTAAATTTTGTTTTTCCTGGGTTAGGATGTTGAATCTCCTTGTTTTGACACTGTCTTTTCGGAAGAGCCTTGAACAAGTGGTGTTTTCAACTCCTGACAGACCTCCATCCGTTAATGACAGACGGAAATTCCTCTATGCAGAGTTTCCAGGGCTGAAGTGACAGTCCTGCTGACACTGCCATTTGTTAGGCCAGCGATCTAGTTGCCCAAAGGAAAGAACAGTACACATGCACGGCAGCAAAAGTGTGGCTGCCAGCAGCTCAGACATCAGATCCAGCCAGCGTTGCTGTCCTTTCATGAACAGTGTGATCTAAACTGGACATGTGTTTTATTTTCAACATGAGACTTCAGTCCTTGATGATGCTGACCCTAAAGCATAGGTTCCAGCCCCCATCACACTGAGATCAGTACTAAGCCTCCCCCTCTATCATGCTCAGTTAGATCCTGACCACTGTGACGTTCATGGGAAAAGGGAGAAGGTTTCTCCTGAGATCTCTGTGCAACTATTCCATCTCTTAATGCACTAGGCTGCTCTCCTCAGACTCCTCTCTATCACTTGGAGTACCTAGTGCCAGGGACATTTTCACCTGCTCTTGAACAGCCTGAATGCTCAATGGCCTCATCAGAGCTCATATTTTCAGGATAGATGTCTGATCTGTGGAGTCTGCGTTACTTCTAGGCTTGGCTTGCAGACCTGGAAGGTGAAATGTAGAGAGTCAGATAAGGGATGAAGGGCAATAGTTCATGTGACTATTCATTCACACAGAATTGGTGTGGTCTGTTGTTGGGGACCACTGTGACCTCCTCTGCCTTCCCGTGGTGTTACTAGCACACAGATCCTGCTTGCCAGTGACACGTACCTTTGTTTTCACACGGCTGGCGTAGAGTCAGGAGATGCACACTAAAGGAAAAAACAGGAGGCAGGCATCCTGTCAGCTCCACGGATGAGTGAGTGGATGCAAAAGGAGAGTACAAACCTTGGCACCACTTCTAGTGCATTAATTGCAACCAGACTGCTGCTCAGGGTAAACGTAAGTGTAAACATCTTCTGTAGAAGTGGTTTAGCGTGCAGATGTCAGCAAAGACAAGGAAAAACCCTGCCATTACCTTTCCAGGCAATAAATGTACCATCTCGGAAAGGTAACAGAGACAGTGTTTTCTCCAAAACATTAGTAGAGCCCCCACACACCATGGCTTCACTTGCAAGAGTAGAAATGTTTCAGCACAGGGAACTGTATCATCAGCTTCCCAAATCCCTGGTGGCAAAGTAGAGCTGTCGAGTGACACATGTTCTGGAGACCGGCCCAGCGCAAGGCTGAACTTCTGATGACACAACTGTTTTAAATCTCATTTTGCTTTCGTTTCACTTGGCAAGTTGTCTGTCTTCATTCTGGGAACCCAGGGGAAGGCAGATTAGTTCCCAGGAGACGTACATCTTTCCAGCTATGATAAATGAGAGCTTCTCAAGAGCAGGCTGAAAATCATGCAGTGCCTGTGTAAAAACATCTATGAAAAATGCTGTGCATCTTCCAAAGCTGTTAACTACAGCAGCATCGTTCTTTGTTATACAAGGGTTTGGCCCACACATATTTCATAGAGCTAGGTCTTACCTTAAAGGTGTTACCGGTTCATTTTTGAAGCATCCACGAAATCCCTGGTGGTAGAAGAGTGATCCCTATCTGGATGTTCTACTGCAGGTGCATGGTGTCTCTCCTGTTTGTTCCTCTGGAGCTGAGGAACCTGAGGACACCAGCACTTGGCAGGATCAAGCCTCATGGCTGCCTTTGGGCTGGATGTGACAGGAGAGGTCACATCTGACCTATTCACCTCTACTCAAATGAAAGCTCAGCACATGAAAGACAGAGTGTACTGTATTAAAACTCCATTGCTTGCTAAAAATGGTCCACGGGAATGTACAACAAGGAAACCTCAGCCAAGAAGATGACAAAGTTTTCCAAAAGGGAAAATGATTTGTATTGATGAGCTTGATAAGAAAGCCATCTTCCTCAATCGGATGCCTCAAACATGATCTGGAATCCTCTGTACTAGTCCTCACTCATCTTAAGATCATAGAATCATTAGGAATCGGAAGGGACCTCAAAAGATCATCTAGCCTAACCCTCCTGCCACAGCAGGATCACCCAGACCAAGTCGCACAGGAACACATCCNGGGGCCCAGAGACCAAACATGTGTGTATATTCACATATATGCAACTACAGGCATATGTGTGGTACATATATTGGAGTGAATATATGGCGTGTGCTTATACGTACACCCATTTATCCTCTCTGTTACACCTACACGCAAGGAAACAAGAAGAGAGGAACAGATGACACAACCAAAATGCTGGCACTTTATAGCCCTGCTTTGCTTTGCAATTAGCTAACGCTGAACCACTGCAGGGGCTGAAACCCCCAGCCCTCATTGCCAGATAAAAGCAGCTATTGTACGCTAATGCATGACCAGCAGCTCAGTGCCTGTCGGTTTTAAGTCGAGTGAATGCCTGGAAACCACAGATCTCACCCAGCGCACCCAAGATGTTTCTGTTTGTAGCCTGGTTTCCTAAGGGAACAAGGCATGTGCAGGCGCTTGTTTGTCTGTCCATCTCTCTGTGGGAAACAGCAAACAAAGGAAGCAGAAGAGCAAAGTTCTTGGAATCGTTGTGATCTCTAAAATTCAAAAAATGAAATAAAAAAGCAAATCAGGGAAAACCCCACCTCCTGAGCCCACAGGCATCTGCCACCACATCCAGCACACACGGCCCCACCGCAGCAGCAGCTTGAAGGGATTGTGAAAAGATGCGCCCGCTGGAAACCGCCGCCGTGGACAAGGGAGAGCTGGAGGCAGTGCGGGTGGGGACAAGGGGTTATTGCACTGCTGTGAGGGGGGTTTGTGGGGACATCAAACACAAATCTAGGGGGAATCAAGCCTCATTATCTCTGCTGCTTGAGCAAGGGCTCGTCTGTCCCTTGTCACTGGGAAGGGGAAAACAGCACTTGCAGCCAGTGAACTTGACTTGCAGGTTGCACTACATTAGAGAGCCTTTGTTTTAACAGATGTTTACAAGCGGATTAGCCCTGGTACTAAAGCAAGAGTCTAACTGTAGTTCCCTGCCTCCCTGTGTGCTTGGGCAAATGATGAATTTTAACAAAAGTACTGTTGTAGTTACTGTTCCCATACACCGAGGGCTTAGATCCTCAAAGGCTTTATGGATCCAGCCCTTTGCTTCGCTTTATCTCAGCTCTTCAGAGACAAACCAACAAGGCCCTACTGTTTGTTGCCTCTGTTGAGGGTGAAAACTCATCCAACAGGAACTGATGCTCACTGTATGTTTGTACAGTGCCTCATACAATGACCCAAGGTCTCTGCTGGAACCTGGAAGCAGTACTACCATCATCCAAGAAAGTAACAATAACAGCATAGAGGAGATCCAGGCTGGATACAGAGTGATGCTAGATGCTTCTGGTACACAGTCCAGGAAAACACAAGTAAAGGACAGAAGTGATAATTTTGCAATCCAGGTTAAGCCAAGTCACTTTGACACAGCTCCTGCTCACAGCAATCATCCTGTTAACCCTGTAGGCTGGGACAAGGATGGAGGATGGGATTTTGAGGGTCAGCTCAGGCTGAGATGAATGGCAATATTAGCTCCAGTGACTACAGCAAGTAGTCTTCTCTAGGGACTCTATCAGAGTCAGTACAATGGCTCAAGCTGTGTTCTGTGGGAACCCCAGCAGCAGGCTGTCCACCCACTGAAGAGCAAACGTCTAGCTTTATGAAGATGCCTTTGCACGGAGCGCTGATTTAAAATTTAAAAGACCATTCCAGAGTAGATGCAGTCACTTTATTTTTGATGTGTTCGCCCGGATGGGGCTGTGGGTGAGCATTCCTCCAGGGAATCTTCAGAAACCCTGCACCATCTCGAGAATTAAACCCTTAGATGTTTGTCTCCCGGGTTTTCAAATGAGATTTAGGACAAGTAATTCCCTACATTCATGGAGACAGAGTGCTCTCACTAAGTACAGGCACGTGCCCGTGCATTTACCTTTTCAAAGGGAGGATCCGATTGAAGCACTTCTGCAGATGTTTTTCCTGTAGGCTTCAGCTGCTGAAATATATGAAAAATTAAAACTAGATTGGTTTGGCAGTGGCAGTCTGAGCTACTCCAGCAATGTAAAACATACTACTAGGAACAGGCTGCCCAGGGGGGTTGGGGAGTCTCCTTCTCTGGAGACGTTCCAGACCCCCCTGGCTGTGTTCCTGTGTGACTTGGTCTGGGTGA
>VZRI01011404.1:44767-76180 GCA_013397515.1 Upupa epops
GATCTTTCAAGGTCCCTTCTGATCCCTAATGTTTCTATGAAAAGAAGGTGCAGGATCTTTGCCCATGAAATTTCTTTTCCAACATCCTTGCCTGATCAATGTGTCCAGGTGTGACAGAGCCCTAAACTAGAGGGCAAATAAAGAGCCAATAATGTGGTAAAACCAAGGACATATATGCTCTGAGAGCTTTTCCTTCAGTGGGAACATTCTGGCTGCATGAGAAAGTCCCAACACACAGGTCCCCCCCTACACTCTTACAGGGCTCAGGATTGCCTGTCTACAGACTGTAGGCAAAGGGCAGCGCTACTGCAGCTGCAGAAGCATTTCCTCAATCAGCTCTCCAGAAGCTGCAGGAGTAACCTGCTTGCAGCAGCCGCAGGAACAGGAATTGTTCAAATGAGGTTCAAGACGTGGGGAAAACCATTTAAGTTCAAGACTCCTTATTCCACATCCCTCAGCTCACACGGCCTCAGAGCTAACCCCAGCAAGCACTCAGAGCTAACCCCAGCAAGCACTCTACCGTTTCATTCCAGAAACACAACCCAGCTGGTGGAGTTTCCCCAAGACTTCAAGTCTGCCTTCCAGCCTGCAATAGGTTATGTGTCTCAGTAGGGACATGAGCACTTTAAGTGCCCTCCCATCCTGCAGTGACTGGCCTGTTTGGGGCTTGGTTATGGCTATTAGGACATTAAGCGAGGCAGCAGCATCTGCCCAGCCTGCTGCTTGTTTTTTACCCTGACAAGGAAGTTCTCTGCATTTTCAGGCACTTTCCAGCCAGCTGTGCCTCTGGCAGAGGTTTCAGCGAAGGTAGCACCTGTTCCTGTTGCCTCTACAGGCACCAGAAGTCCCATCTAGCCTGTGCTAGTCTTTGCTGTAGGATCAGCCCTGCTGCAACTCTGCATGCGCAGCAGAGGGGGAATCACCCAAGGAGAAAAGTTTAACACTGGCAGCTGGTGGTAAAGAACTGAGATATTTTGAGAGTCAGTCTCTGGTTATGGTTAAAAATAAATGAAAAGAAACTAAAATTAGTCATAAATGCTGATTTCTCAGTTGAGGAGATATAAGTGTAGGTCAGAGGTACAACAAGGGGATCTGACCACATGCATCTCAGTGGTGTGTGAGGGGTTGGGTGGCACCTTTGCCCAGGGGAGGCTCACCAAGCCCTATGAGCCAGTTGTTCATGTCCACACGGGACAAAATCACAGCTCAGCAGCCCCACACTTTCCTGCCTTGCTGTGTGCACGGTGTTGGACCTCAAAGGGACCTGCACACAAACCGTGCATTAAGGGCTGCACAATCTGGGGTGATGGTGGCTCCTGCTCTTTTCTAAGTGCCATCACTGCTCATGAGGCTTCGCCTGGAGCTTCCCTAGCCCTCTCCAAGTGCGACTGCCCAGCACACAGCCCTTCCCTCCCCCAGCCCCCCTGCACACTGACCTTGACCTCAATACCATAATCCACTCCAGCCATAAGCAATTGCAGAGAGTGGCAGGTCACCCAAGGATATTCCCCCAGCTCTGCTGCAGGTCCCAGCTCACCATAGCAGTGCACTTGGGAATGAAGAACTAACTGCCTGCTGTCCCCCTGGGCTCTTCTGGAGATGCCCAGTGATGTTTGATATATGTCCTGCTGCCATCAGCGCCACGCATTTTCAGGGCTGGGGCTGTCTCTTTAATGACATCCAAATAACAGTGCTGCGCCACCCCCCAGGAGGCTCTGGGTGAGCAAACCAACCCCATGCTGAGCTGCAGCAAACAGACACTGAAGTGTTTGGCAGTTGCAATCAGAAGCCTTTTTTTTCTCCCCAGCACTGGTCAGCAGCTGTGTTGTTTAGGAAATGAATGGAGCCCTTAATGAAGCAACAGATAGAAACAGTGAGAGGCTGTGTGTGTCTGTTACAAAGGGCTGAGGGGGAAGGGTTGATCTCTTAAAATACCCCCACATCCTTTCTCTCAGTTATTTAAACGTTAGGCACAGCAGCTATCAACATAAAGCCTACGTTTGGCTCAGCGGAACACTAAATCCACACATCAAAACAGCTGCTCATCTGCACAGAGCAGGAGAGATGCTGTCAGTTGCAGTGGAGGTGAGACAGCCTGTGGGAAGGGGGAGGACGGAGCTGCAAGCAGCCCTTCATGAGACACTGCTCCCTGTGTTGTGGCGGTAGAAACAACAGACTGTGTCAGCAGCCAGCACAGCCAGGATCACAGCAGACACTCTGCCCAAGATGCTAATGCAGACGGGAAGAGGATTCCAGCACTGGAAAGAAAAAAAACAAGCAGCTTGGCTATAAACTGTTTGCTCTTCAGCTTGGTCACAACATTAATCATAAACCCCCAACACATCTAGGTTAAAGGTTCCAGCTGCTTGGTCTCCAGAGTCTTTGAAAGACAGCATCCTTTAGCACTGAAGTCCTGCAGCAACCACAAGGCACTGGCACATCCTCTGCCACTCCTCCTTTGCAAGCTCAGGGAGGAGGAAACCCATCTGGAAGTTAAACCAGATCTCCGTACAGCAGCTGTTGAGGCCCAGGCTGAGGTGGATGCAGGTTTCAGCAATGAAATCCATCCTACCAGTGGTGGCAGAGACCACCACCACCACAAAGGTTTAGTACTGAGATACAGCAATGCAGTCAGGAAGCAGCTTGGGCTCCAAGAGCCCATTCTCTCCCACCCCTTCTAAGTCCCAAAGCACTGCAAGGGAGAGGGAACTGTTTTCTGGAAACTTCAATTTCCTCAAAGCCACAGGAGCTCCTTGTGCTGTGGTGGCCATTCATACTTTGACATTCCAGCTCATCTTTTCTAGTTTAAGGACACTAAAGTATCCGGGCTAATTCCACCTCCAAGAATAATGCAGAGCTCTGCATTTCAGAAAAGCACTAATAGATCTGCGAGTCACTCTCACCTCTTCAACAGGTTAAAGATGGCAGGAGAGCAGCACTGCCATGAAAGAGGAGATGTAACTCCTTGCAGACGCTAAGACACCACTTCTGTCCTGTCATCCCACTTTTCTGTGCAGGTTCAGAGTGTTCCTTACCCAGTGAATACTTTGTGCTGTAAAGCTGCCATTTATAGTGGTCCTAGCAACTCCTCGCTGCTCACAAGTCCTCACAGATCCCTTTGTGCTGTGAGAAGGCTTGGATGCCTTCCTCCCCATTAAATAAAAATAGACTGTCCAGGCTTGACAGGCACACCATGGTGTCCTTGTGGAAGGAATGATTAGCCATTCCCAGAAAAGCTCAAAGAGCACAGCTTTGCCCTTCTTTTGTAAGATGGGCTGGCACGGGTTCCTCCCATTTTCACTGGCACAGGCTGTGGTTAACCAAATCAAGCCCTTTGCTGGCATCAATCCAATCATGACTGCTGAATCATCACATCAAGCAGGGCTTTGGCTCAGGCATATCAATATTTGCTTTGAACTCATGCTATCACAGGAATTTCTTGCTATGAAGGAGAAAGGAGCTGCCCAGAAATAGTTCCAAGCCACACACCCACCTCTCCCTGAAAACCTCACTATGTTCAATAAGAGCATCACATCCTCAGCGAGTTCCCAACACAAAGCACAGCTGAGACATTCTGCAGACTACATTATCTCCTACCCACTCCCCACCTGAGCAGCATCAATGTCCCCAGCCCTCACAGCACTCCAGCGGTAGCCTCCAAGCTCAGAGGGATGCTTGTGAGTGAAGGACAGGTAACATTCAAGTTACAAGAAGCCCTGATCTCTTAACAGGAAGCCACCCAGACAAGTAGATGTGAAAAAGGGACACTAGTTCTGCTTTAGGGACAGAAGTGTTCCCATTATTTCTTACACCTTTAGATTCATCTTTGAAAAGGACTCCTCAAGCCCAAAACTTATTTGAGAGGTGTTAATTTATCTGTTCCTCTGAAGTCAGAGTCTTGCTAGAGTTCAAAAAAGAACAGCTTTTAGAACCTCCAAGCAGCATCTGTGATTTCAGTCAAGAGGTCCAAATACCTCCAGAGATCGGTAAGGACACCAGCATCACATCAATGGCTTTACAGATCGGGCTGGGATCAACAACCAAATGCATGGCACCAGCTCCAGTGAGGGAGTCAGAATGCAGTCACAGATCTATGCACTAGACTACTACAATCAGGAATGTAGTATTACTCTGTATTTGAAGTAACTGTCTAGCAAGAGTCAACTCTTATCTATCTGCTAGAATAATTATTGATTGATACCTTGATTATCTAGTGCTCAACTACCATTGTCTTAGCATAAAGAGTTGGCTGGAGTGGTGAAAGATGCTCTGAGCACAGCAGTAAGGAATGGCAGAGATACGAGTGAAAGAAAGCTTTCCTAGACAAAGGGATGAAAAGCACATGCTGAGAATAATTCTACTCCCAGTAAGACATTATGACACCACACATTGCAAAGTTACAAATTTATTTGTTTTGAAATAAATACAAATACTTCATTAAGAAACTTCTCTTGATAGACTTTACACAATAGCTTTATTCTTTCTGGAAATTGTCTGTTCTTCCCACAAACTGTTAAGTATATTCTACACAAGAGCTGCAGTTAGTCAGTATAAAGGAACCTAGATGCTTTTGTTCTTCTGAACAAGCAATCCCAAAGTATTAACATTTGCTATTTAACTGCTCAGCATTTGAGTCTTCTTGTTTGTGTGAGAACTGCCATGCAGCAGGTATGCACTGGAGCTCAGGAAACCCTCAGCAAACCTAGAGGAGGATAAACTCAAGAACACCCCACTGTGAAACTCTGACTGGTCTAGAGCCACTAGCATCAGAAGAAAGTAACCCAAGGTATCAGGAGGCTACACAAAGATGCAGAACCAACAGATCATTACACTTCTGCAGTCACTCGAGACTGTTTCACAGGTACAGTGCCACTGCTCTACCACTGTGTGGAATACACTTCTCAGCACCAGTGAGATCTCAGTTTCACATCTAGTAATTAGTGGCAGTTGAACGTACAGTATCTAATTACATGCCATCCCAGTTATTCATCTCTTCTGACAAAGAACAGCTGACTCTGGCTTTGCTTACAGAATTCCAAATTTATCACAATTGTGCTGGACACAAAGCCTTGAGCTGCAAAGATAAGAAGCTGCCTGAAGGAAAAATCAAGCTGTTCCTGCTTTGCTGGCAAGTTCTGCTACCCTACTCGATCCAGCTCCACAAACCTCTGCCGTACGGTAAACCCTTTGGCCCAAGATCCCATGCAGGACACACTACCTGGCTTATTAAATTTAGATCCTGTCCTCATTTGGCTAAGTGAGGTTTAGGGTCTAGGAGGGGAGGAAGAGGGAAAGGAAGGAAAACTGGAACTAAATGTCAAAAAATGAAATAAAAACGCTCAAAGATTTAGTTCATCTCAAAGTCACGTGAAGGTTGCCTACTTTAGTAGCTATTATTGTACATAGGAAAACAGGCTTGAGTGCTAATGAATTAGAAGGCCTATAAATGCACGATACATTAACTTCTCTATCATTTGAAGTCAAGCTATATACACAATGAATTCAACTCCAGCTTCAACACGAGGCCATGACACATTTGTTTTGTTGCCCTTTCTCAAAAGCCATCCATAAGAGTGATTCTGTTTCTCTCCCCATCTTCGAAACTCCTCTCAAATTATGCCAGTTTACTTCAAGAGAATACAAAGATAAAGGGGCATGTAACAGCTTTGATTTGAAAGGAGGATATTAAGCAAGCCTGGTTTGACTCTGAAGTGTTTACAACCACATCAGCTTTTGGCAAGTATCCTTTAGAATTTGGCATCCATTGAAGGAGGGCACAATAGCAGCAACTGTCTGAGTTACAAGAATAATGGTAGAGCAAATGAGATGCTTCTTTTCTTTGGTCCCTGTCAGACCCTGGTGAACAGAGTTCATCCTACAGAATAGCTTCAGATTAATTAATACCAGTTATGTTTTTGGGATACAGGGGGCATCCATTACTTTCCTCGCACCGTGACCAGTTTAAACCTCCCACAGCCATCTAACAGGACACTTCCATGGACTTGGGGCTTGATTGTTCAGTGGCCGAGTTTGGTGTCAGCTCGATGCGTGTATCTGTATGGGAGCGGTTCCTGGCACCGTCCCCAGTGTGGGATCGGCTCCTTGTTCCCTCCCCAGTGTGAGACCGGCTCCTCGTGCCTTCTCCAGTGTGAGACCGGCTCCTCTGTCCTTCCAAAGAGGTTACGCTGGAGCCAGAAGCTGTGCGGGACCTCATCAGCCTGGTCATGCTGGCAGAGGGGACTGGAAGAGAAGTCTTTGGTTAATGCCTTGCTTTGTGGGCTCATGAGGAAGCCTTTGCCTTCCTCCTCAGCCTTAACCACCTTTGGTGAAGCCTATGAGGTTAATACGTTCTTTTCACAGCAGCTTCACCACCACCGGTGCAGAAGTACCACAACTGCTCCACACACAGAGATAAGGAGACCAAATGACTAAGGAAAAATTAGCAGCCAGGGCTCAAGGACAGGGCTTTATGACACAGCACTGTGGCTACAGCAGCCTGGAGAACTACTAAGGAGACTTAGACTCCCCTTTACTTTCTGATGTTTAACCTTTGCCTGCAGCCCAGGCTGGAAAAGCATCTACACCCCAACAGTTGTCCAAAGCACCTGTGTGGAAGACAGAGCTACAAATCACTCTCTGCACCAACAGGGTTTTAGATGGGGGACAGCATTACAAACACTAATGTTCAAAGTGAAGTACGGCAGGTATTTGTGGGTATAAGCTATCTGAAAGCTTGTGACTATTCAGTAACACTATTTGGTCTCAAAAGCTTTCACCCAGACACTAGAGGTGCTCTTCTTCCCCTTGCCAAGGCATATCAAACAGGGAAAAGGCTGCACCAGGAGACTCTTTGGGTGCTTAGGTGCCCAACAAACAGGTGAACCCTTCCATAATGATTCTGTGATAAAATACTTACTGTATCCCATTCCCTGAACAAAGTATTTGAATGCTTCTGCAAGCTTGGCAGGCTGCAAGAGAAAGAGTATTATTGTACAGTGTTCAGCAAGTCAGTTGCTTTGCAAGTGTTATAGATGACACAGATGCCCTTTCTTAACATTTCTATGCACTAAACCTGGCCTCAGCTTTGCTTATGCTGTTACTGAGGCGGGAGAGCTAAACTAAAGCTACCAGGCTCCCAAAATACAGAAGAGTTCATACCAAGTCGGTAACTGAGCAATTGCTAATTGGCAGAGAACAAGCTCAGCTAGTCACTGCTGATAGCTGTGTTTGCAGGGCAAAGCAGCTCAGCGGGAACACAAACACAACTGCCTGTGAACAACTGACACTGCTCAAACGAGCCCCTGACTGTTTTTTTCTGTTGCTGACAGTAGCCAGATCAGCCTCACAGTCTCACTTGCCACACTTGCCAGTATTGCCTATGCATTTGCATAGTCCCAGCTGAACTAGTGCAGAATGGACTCTAGAGAGAGCATACAGCCTTGTGTGCCTTTAAATAAGCCTTTCCTTCTTCCCCCACTCCCACTGCTGGAGCACATACTCCCAGTAATTTATCCCCCCCAAGTTTTCTAATGACACATTTTGTTGCCTAGAAATCCATTCAGACGTAAACTGGTTGTAGAATGTGACCTAACAGGTCAGCTCTTTTAGCAGGGCAATACTAGAGCATAGGTAAAGTTTAACAGTTTAAACTCTCCCAGCCTGGTTTTATTACCAGCCTTGGAATTCAGGCCTAAATGTATTTGAGAAGCTCCAGCTCATTCTCAGTCAAGCCAAGCCAGGGTATGCGAGAACACTGTGTTGTTGTTTCCTGCCTCCCACTTCCCCGATACACACTATAAATAGTCCAAATAAGAATGTTTTTAAAGCATTAGTGCTCAAGCCTTAACTCTCCTTTGCTTAGTAGATGAGCATAAAATACCTCTGCATTCCCACCTCAGACCTTTACTTGGTTAAGACTTAATTAGTGGAAATAACATCCCCTCCCAACTCTTAATTTTGTGCTTCACTGCTCTTTGAGGAAAAAAGAGCTCAGATGACTGACTGACATCATTATTTGTGAAATCATAACCATCCCTTTGGCTGACATTCGGGAACAACAAGTACCCTACAGGAAAACACCCGTTTGTTGCAGCCTGACAGAGAGTACAGGATTAGGAGGATTTCCATCCTACCTGAGAAACTTGAGGGAGTCCGCCACAGTCAGCCATCTGAAAGGGGGGGATGAGAACAGTCAGTAGGCATAATGCCAGAGGAACTCATTTATGCTCAGGACATAGTAAGATGATCTTCCTAGGATCTGGCAGATCCACATTTCCTTTTGTTAGGCGAGTAACACACGCTGCAAGCGCTTAAAGACGAATAAAAGCTACAACTGCACCCCAGGGCTACAACTGCATCCCAGCGTCTTCTGACCCTCAGGCAAAGCATCATCCGCAGATACAAATACACGGGTTTTAGCTACACAATGATTACTAGTAACTAACTTAGTTACTAAGAAACTAAGCACTAACTGGTAACTGTTAGTCCCAGTTACCAGTTCAGCTCCCAGTCACACCAAACATGACTTGATATTGACCTGACTGACAACCAGCAGGGAAAGACAAACAACCCATCTCAGAGGTGAGAGGGGAAAACAATTTGCTGAGACTGCAGATGGCGAGCATCAGGCTGACTTGCCAAGGGAAGCCAGGAAAGCCAAATTACAAAAGCTATCCTGAGTGCGTGCAGTATTTCTGGAGCATTTCATTTCTCCTGACACTCCACCCCTCAAAGTCAAACTCAACAAAAACAATCCTGTTCCAAGGAGCACCACGAGCTCACCACAGTGGAGCTGTGAATTACAGAAAGCCCCAAAACCTATCTAGGATTAGTTAGCAGTAAAACAGACCCATAGCAGCATCTGACATCAGCTGTATCCCTGCATTATCCCTGGACTAACCGAGCCAATGCTGGCTGTTGATAGAGGATCTGAGACAGTGGAAGAGGCTTTCCTAGGGTGAGTCTGCCATGTCCACATGGTTGGTCAGTGCTCTAACCCAATGTCAGCAGGAAAATGCATTCAAAAACTGTTTTGCTTGTAACTTTCAGTGAGCAGTTCAGGGGTCCAGTAGATACCCCCAGCAGAAGCATGATCACACCTGTTCTACCACTTTCATGCCACTACACCCATTCGCCTTTACTCCATCAGTGGAGCCACTGATCAGTGGAGCCACTGATGGCTACATCGTTACCCTGAGTGGCAGTATCAGCCAAAGCCTCTGCAGGACATTTTGCTGTTCAGAAGAGCATTTCATCAAGTTTTGAACACTATGGGATTTGTTTCCAACAGTAAGATGTCCTAGACTGTGCTCTCATAGAAGGCAAGATGACAAAACCATGGCTGATACCTCAGCTAGCTGTTCATTGGACAGTGTTGGTGAGGATCAGGCAAGACAAACAAGTCTGTGCTTCTACTGTGCTGATGGCTTTTTCAACCCTTTCAAAATACCTTGATACCAACTTTGCCAGCTCTGGTCAAATTCATCACAGGTATGTGAAATGCTGAGCATTTCAAGGCTCACCCCTAGTTTTTTAAGGTGGAAGAGCTGAGAAATTCCCTGCCCTTAACCTCAACAAGGAGCCCATAGTCTCCTTTATCCCACTAAAATACTCTGCTTTTCCATCTTTGAAGCAGATTCTCACTGTTATTTGTACCACAGCACTCCTATTCTGCTTTTACATTTCACATGAGGAGCATTAATTAAAACAGCTTTTATTACCTTCAGAAGTGTGGTCCTTGTTGGGTCCAGCTTTGAGTTGCACTCAACCTGTATTAAAGAACAGAAGTACAGGGCATTATACACAAGCTTTTAGTTATAAACTGCTGGATGAAAACAGATTAAATACCCTGTATTCTGGTTTAAGAGTAAATTGAGCCTCTGAATAAAGAATCCTTATATACATAGGCATCTTCATATACATAAAGGTCTTTAAACCCATCTTCTCCCAAGTTACTAATGACAGGACAAGTAGAAAACAGCTCCCACTTGCATCAGGAGAGTTTTAGATTGGATGAAGTGCTTTACTGGTTGGGCACTGGAAAAGGCTGCCCAGGGAGGTAGAGTCACCATTCCTGGGGGTGTTTAAACAATGAATAGATAGGCCACTTGAGGCCACGGTTATGGAGATGTCAGGATGAAGGCTGGACTTGGTGATCCTGAGGTTCTTCCCAGCCACGATGATTCTATGATTCTAAGTAGGTCAGTTCACATTTTTTTTACTGTATTCTTCTCATTGTACAAACCAACCCATTAGTTGGGAATTGAAGGGGCTATTTAAATGTGTTTCTGAGACTCCAGTGGCAACAAGTGTTGTTTATCTTGCAATGCGGGGTCATCTGGTAGTGTCCCAAGTGGTGAGTAGCCATATGGCCACGGGCCAGCAGCCTGGGCATGCCCATGAAGGCACAACATTTGAAGTCATCCAGTCATCTGGGGCAAGTTATTATGGTCAAAAAGAAGCTCTTCGCTCCCATAGTGACCCAGGGCACAGTTCCAGCACCACTGAACAAGCAAAAACACCAGCAGATTCCTCTCCAAAGGAAAATATTTGCGGTTCACTGGAACTGCTGTGGCGATTGTTCCTGGTGCAGGAGCTGTTAAATAATGGCACAGAGACAGGGGCCAAACAGTGAGGAATTAACAGCAGCTCCCCTGCAGTTTGGAGGACAAAAGCGAGTGGGGCTGTAGCAATGGCAAGAGAGGCTGCACAAGCTCTGCTGCTCCACTGGCCTTGCAGAGAGTCACCTGCCCACTGGGTTGGGAGCAAAAAGGGATTATCTATCTACACATATACACACCACAGCATCCACTGCTGGAGAGCTGTCGCCAACCACCAGGAGGACAGGACATCTGCAAGGAAGCAACAGAAGCTGTGTTAGCTCGGTGATCCAGCCCAGCCTTGCCCTACACTTGCATTTGTGTCACTAGGAGAATGGCATCATGAAGTTTGTGGTAATGATTTGTATTCCATTCACCTTAAACATCCACCGATCCATTGTATTAGCTGTGGGTCTGCTGCTACTGACATACCCCACTGCCTCCCTGTCTCCTAGCAGATTAGCCCTTCTGAATGCTCTTGTTCCTTGTTTTGAGAAACGGAATGTGCTTGAAGTCACACTCACACCCCACCCCAAGGCCCTTGTGCTGCAGCTTTTGGACCTATTGTCCCACTTCAAACAGACAGGCAGAGGAGCTGAGTGTCTGGTGTGTAAACACAAGCAGCTCAGAGAAGGGCCTGACAACCTGCACATTGCACAAGTCACAGCGTAAGTGAAAAGCTATTAACTGCAGCTAGACTCCTTCACACCTGCTCCATCCTCCTGTAGGTTTGGCTTTGGGGGTTCCCCCCTCCTCCTTTGTTTTTGTATGTTCTGTTGGTTGCACAGGCATGGTTTCAGTGCTTTCAGAGCTAGTTTGCATTAAGCAGGACATGTTTCTAGATGACAATAAGTACACCTGCTTTCCAAGTGGTCACTTGGGAAGCCCAGTTTGCAGATAGAGAGTGACAGGAACCACTGAGCTCTCAATTTCTATTAACATGACTGAAGTTTGAAGAGGGGAAGTTCTCCTGATGGTGGTCCCTGGCAGGCAGTCACCTCTTACCTCTACACAAAGTTAGAAAAGACTTGTCTAACACACAACCCCATTCAGCTACAGCTCTGCAACTGCAATGCTCCCCTTGATTGCATCTCTCCATGCACATCACAGACAGGGGAACTGGTGGGAAATAAAACACTTACTGAAGGGTGACAACATTTACTCCAGGAACAGGGCGCTCAATTTCTAGGTCTCGCCGACTAAAAAGGAAAATGAAGAGGACAAAGGCTCTTGATACTCTGACACTTTACAGACTCCAATTTAGAGGAAGCACAGACATGTTAATATCACATACACATCGTAGCCTCCATAACTGACGGAGGTCTTAGGCTCATCTTTAGTGCCACTGTACCATCCTTCTCCCAAAAGCAGACTACCCCAGATCCCTAAAGGCACTGTCAAACAGATCTTAGCATAGGAACACAAGTAACTCCACCACACAAGTAATAGTACTGTGTCCAAGAGCTGGGCAGCCTCGTTAAACAGTTTCCAGTTAGAAATCAGGTAAATGTATTTACCTGTTGTAGGAGTTGACAAAGAGATGAAGGTTGGTTTGATTCATATCATTAATGATATGCTGGCGGTAAGTATGGATCAGGTCATGGTTGCTGTGAATCTCTTCCTACAGTGGAAACAGAGTCATTCAGAATAGGGGCTACTTTCTGAAAGGCTCTAAAGATGTAGCACATGACTCAGACTCACATCTATACAACAGGAGTGAACCTTTGGGGAAGGGACAACTTCCAGCACCCAGTGGTGTTACCCACAGCTAACGCTGGCCTCCAATCACACTACCAGGTTATTTTTGCTTTAAAACACTTCAGTAGGCTGCAACAGCCATGTCTTACATCTACAAAACAGTCACAGCACAGGTGGCTGCAGTCAGACAAGTGAGAGGCTTTAAACCAAAAAGGGTTCAGGATAAGCAGCTCGGTAAGTGTCGCCAGGGGAAAGCAGATGTTGAAAGCTTACAAACACAAGTAACGTGGAACTCGGTTTCACAATAGTAAATAACTAAGCTTCAAGGACTTTGATCACTAACTTTTTCAAATAATTTGGTTCTAAAGTCTTTATGGGTTAGTCCTTCAATCTGCCTGAATGGAGTTTTCCATTGCATTCACTAGCAGTTTCGAGCACAGCAGAGTAGCCTCAGAAAGCAGTACAGCACTTTCCTGTGAAGCAGGCTCACTCTGAAGAGCACAACTGGTACCAGTAACCAGCTTTCCCAGTTACATTTGTATTATGGGACAAAGTCTGCAGGGTAACTCTGCTTAGAACACAAGTGGATGCAGTTCTTATGCCCATGTTCAAGTGTTGGCTGTCTAAACAGTTAGCTGTCTAGGACTGAGAGGCCATCAGGACATAAGCAGCCCCACAGCATTCCTCCAAAATACTGGGAGCACAAGGGTGAATCCTATCAGCTTAGCTTTGTAGTAGTGTTCAAATGGAGGTTTCTCCCCTCCTCCCAGCCCCAGGAGATAAACACAGCTAAGTGAATACATCAGAGTCATATTTAGAACATCCTTACCTTCCCAAACAGATGTGAAATGACCATGTCTGGTAAAGCATTCGTCCAACCTGAAATCTGAACAGCAAGATTATTTAACTATATGACATCAGTTTACCCTGAAAAAACGTTTCAACAGGGTAAATCTGATGTAAAATTCACTCTTATTTGTACAGACTGGTTCTAGAAAAACGTTGGAAGCCATTCTCAGTGCCTGTTTTCCCCACACCGCAATCTTTCCTACAGCTACAAACGAATACAGTGAGCAAGGAGGTTTTGTACATGAACTGTCTCACTTGATGGTCTGTTTGTATGGACAATCTGTCTGCAGCTACTGGCCTGTTTGGCATCTGAGACTCGGTGAGATGATTGAAACCTGGAAGATGTTCTGAACATTTTTGTGCTCTACCTCACACTCTGGCCTGTGCTGCTAAACAAAGAAAGAACTGAATGTTACACCATGCTTCAAGTTTGCTTGAAAGACGTTTGTTTCCAAAACCAGCCTGTGACCAGGTTAAACTAGGTTTTCCCCAGCTCCTGAGACCTGTTCTCACCCAGTGGCTCCATTATACCACGGGTATCTGTTTCCTCAAAGCACTTATTTTTATCACTAGCCCTGCAGGAGGTATCTGCAAATGGAAGAGTAAACCCCAAAGGGATTGGCCTGGGATGCTTTGTGTCCACAGCCATGCCTGGACACACAAGCTTGCCCAGCTTCTCATGCTTGACAGGTTCACAGGATGGTTTATTTTTCAGACTTGAAGATGTTTACCTTCGTTGCTGCCCAGTCCATCCAGCCTTCAGCGCAAGGGTTTACATTAATGAGAACTAATCCCTCCACCATCTCTGGATGGTTTAACTGTGGAAGAAAAGGTTTAGGAGATTCAATGTGTATCCTCTGCAACAGCAGTTAGGGATAAAATTTAATTAGCAAATTATTTCCTGAGGAAGACAGCACTAGGTCTGGTTTTATCTCAAAAAAAACCAGCATACGTACGGAAAAAGTGTTTCATTAGAGCAATTCAACTGAGCAGCTGAAGAGAATTAAGACTTAACTTCTTCTCCACCCTCAGTTTAAATAGAGAACTCCCATTAAAAAAACGTTCTGCAAATTAACTGGGTAGAGCCCAGGCCTTCAAATGGAAAAATCTAGGTCCTCTGGATTAGCTATCCCGCAGATCGTGGTATTTCACTTAAAAGCCTCACTGCTTACTTAAACGGGGACGGCAGAGCAGGAATTCTCTGTACCCACCCCAGGGGAGAGAGTGCATCAGGGAAATCAGGTGCAAGGCTATAGGAAGCGCCACAAAACTTACAGCAAATCTGGTTAAGATGTAGGCACCAGCTCCAGTTCCCATTCCTATAATGGTCTTCAGCCTGCCCAGCACGAAAACGGAAGAGCAAGTGAGTAACAGCACCAAAAATCAGTGAACCCACAACAGCAGATAAGTAAACCCACAGCAGCAGCCTTCCTCTTTGTGTGCCAGTGCAGATCCACACGAACAGGGAGCTGCAGCTTGGGCAGACTGTGGATGCTCAGCAATGCCAGCAGCCCCAGTAAGCTGCTCAGCCTTACAGCTGGTTTGTTCTTGGCAGGTTTGCAGGACACTGGTCCTCACACATTGCAGGGCAACAGCGGTTCTCACTTATCTTTAAGTAAATCCATCAAGTAACTATAGCATTGAGCTGATTCTGGAAGGAAATGACTTTCTGGTCTCTGCCAGAAAAATTTATAACATACAGTCCTGAAATCCACAGCCTGCAAAGCTTCCTCCTCCCCAGGATCCCCCTGCCCTCCCCAGTACAGCTATCCAACTGGAACACTGATTCTTCTCTAACAGGGGGCTGGCAGGGAAGCTTCTCATGCTGTCCAGATACTGGAGTGATGGAATTTAAATTTCATAACCCAACAGGGCAGAGACAAACTAAATATTTGCATTAATGGACTTGGTTTTGAAGCACCTCCTTCATGGGCTTAGGAAATACATGGGAGGAAAGACTAGACAAAGCCACTCAGAAAAAACAGGTTATACAATGCTTCAGGAAAACACCTGAGCAGTCTTCATTCTCATCAGCAATGTGAAAATAAGGTTTTGTAAGTTCACTCCAGTGAAACTGATTTTCAAGGTGCTGACATGATGTCAAGAGCATCTGATGTCAGAGCAGAAGTGTGCCTTTTATTAGGTGTCTTTACATGAGGAGTTTCAGAAACCACATCTCCTAAAGGTACTGAGGTAAGCTGGTCCAAGGTGCTGTAACAGCTCATTACAACTGGACAGTCTCTAAATTGTGGTGCTGATTTGAGACTAAAACCCCTGCCAGCAGTCCAGCCTGTCTGTTCTCCATGGCTGC
The DNA here is from genome assembly GCA_013397515.1 of Upupa epops. Lineage (NCBI taxonomy): Eukaryota > Metazoa > Chordata > Aves > Bucerotiformes > Upupidae > Upupa > Upupa epops. The sequence continues at coordinate 60,224 of VZRI01011404.1, forward strand.
TTAACCCCGAACACCCCTGCCTAGGCTGAAACCCCCTCACTGGTGCCCACCTGCATTCTTTATGTACTACAAGCATCAACTTTGCAGAGAAGATACCTTTCTCAGCTACACACAGCACCTGCTAAAGCTAAGCTTTAAGGGAAAACAGACCTAAGCTAGTTGCATGCACACAGCAGAAGAACCCTTCCTCCAACTCCTTTGACATAAGCATGTGGCATCTACTCACGACAACAAAAGCTGCTTATGGAGGTCAGACTGACCCCCTAAGACACTCAAGCCACAGAAACAAACCAGTAAGCATCTTGTGATGGGACCACGCTGGGTTTTCAGCTAACCACACAGGAAAACGTGGGTTGTTAGAGTGGAAAGAACAGATTGCCTGTGCCCTGCCCTGTGAGGGTGATGCATAGAAAATACTGGAGGAAGGCCCTAAAATTAGGAACATAGGATCTCACTCCAGTTTGCTTCTTGTCTAAAGATAAACACATTGCAAAAAAAGAAGCCCAGAAAATAAGCTTTCCAGAAATAAAAGGAAAAGTGACCCATCTATAACAGGAATCTGGAGAGTGCAACCACAGCAATAATTCCAGTAAACAAAGTGCCAGGTAGCCAGACCAAAGCTTCATGAGCAGCACAGGTGACATCCACCCAGCTCCTCCAGTGCACCACACAGACCAGGATGAGGAAAGTAAAGGAATTCTGTACTCACCCAAACTGTTTCAGGATTCCAGGAAGCATTTCAGCCAGCTGATCCATGGAGGGATACACGTACCTATAATGTAGATGTGATTGCAGAGTTACTACACTGTCAGTGGAGTAAGCTGGGATAGACACAGTGGTCACTGCAGATTTCACATCACATGTGCTCGTTATGACAACATGGTCAGCATGAGCTGAATTTAAGTCAGGGATGAGCACAAGGAAATAATTTAGCAGAAATAAGCATAATCTATAGGGTACTTTATGTGAGTTACAGGACAAGAGATGTCTGGTCAGAAGGGGGTTGGTTAGCAGATTGAGAGAGGTTCTTCTCTCCCCCCTCCCCCCGCCTCTGCAGTGTTGTGTCCAGTTCTGGGCCCCTCAGTTCAAGAAGGACACAGAGCTGCTGGAGGGTGTCCAGCATAGAGCAACTAAGATGAAGGTAGAGCAGCTCCCTGATGAGGAAAGGCTGAGGAAGCTGGGTCTCTTGAGCTTGGAGAAGAGGAGGCTGAGGGGGGACATCATTCATGTACATCAATCTGTGAGGGATGGGGTATCAGGAGGATGGAGCCAGGCTCTTCTCAAGGTCATCTGGNAGATGATCTTTTGAGGCCCCTTCTGATCTCCTGTAAGGAGAGGTGAGTCTCCAACCACACTCACCACATTTGTGCTTCTGGTCTACCACAAAGACGTTTCCCCATGTTGCAACAGCACAGACTACAGCAGTGAGGTCTGAATCTGGCAAATAGTGTCTCATGTTTGCAGGGGCCCACAGGTTTCCCTGGCTCTGAAGCAAGGTTAGCTTTCTTAATTATTGATGGGTAAAGTACAGCCATAGGAAGGGTTACAAAGCCAGTGAGGAAGCTCAATAGTTGCCAGTGTTCATGGTCTTCTACAGAGCAGGAAGAAAACACTGAAGAGGGGAAATTCTGAATAAGATCTTAACTGAGCAGCACATGGAAAAACCACCCACTCAGAGTAGCTAGAGAACATCTGCCTAGGGTGTTTCCAAACCTCTGCTTCCCACCAGGACTGCACCTCCTGGTTCTCTAGTTTCTAAACCAAACCTCACGAACAGCACAGCTACTGAGCTATTTTCTTACAGTTTCTTGTTGGGAAAATAAATAGAAGCTGGTGCCACTACAACAGCTATGACTTAACTTGAACAGGCTGGTCTCCCAGGTGGGAGGTGTAATGCATCTTTTTGTGCTGTCATCACGTTAAGCAGTGGGGTCTTCTCTAGCACAGGTCACAACAGCTGCCTTAAGCAGCTGACAGCTCAGAAGTGTTAATGCGTGTGCAGGACCTGAGGGTTAAGACACTTATAACGTCATGATTCAAACAAATACAAAGAGGGGTGACTGAAATAGCTTCATAGGCTGCTCTGGAGGACAACTGGGCCACTGCAGTGAACACTAGCTGGCCCATCATGACCTCCTCAGCATCAGACCAGCTTAAAAATTAAGAGAGATAGACTGGCTCATGCAGTAAGGGTACATATAAGCTTCTTAATACCTAGATGTTGGCAGAGAACAGTTGTTCTCTGCCTTGTACCTTCCTCTTGGCACGCTGGCTGCTCCCTTCCTCAGTCAAGCTAATTCTTATCCCACAGGCATCTTAAAGCAAACCTGTCACATGAACCAAATAGGACAAGTATTTTGGCAAAGCCAGTGCTCAGGGTACAAGAGATTTCCAAGAGTTACAGCATCACACATGACACACGGAAGGATGCAGCTATCTGATGTTCTGTAGGGGTACAACACTAGCATCCAACAGCGCAGACTTACAGGCAGGTTAGCAAGTCCACTTATCAACACCTACCATATTGCCATTTCTTGTAGAACAGATGTAAGACAGACATCATTACAAACAAGATAGGCAATAGCCACAGCGTAAACATTTAGCTTCCTATTTGTATTCAGGGAGTTACTACAAACTCAATATTTAAACTGACAAACATAACATCTGTCAAAGAATTATTTTACAAGCAGTTTGTGTGTCAGAGAAGAAACAAGACTGGAGCCCTGAAGTCTACAGTGAAATCACAGAATTATTTGGGCTAGAAGAACCCTCTGAGCTCATCCAGCCCAGCCTGTGACCTGACACCACCACATCAGCCAGACTAGGGCACTGAGGGCCACATCCAATCTGTCCTTAAGCACCTCCAGAGAAGGTGACTCCTCCACTGCCTTGGGCAGTCCAGTCCAGTGTCTGCTGACCCTTTCTGTAAGGAAAGGCTTCTTAACATCCAACCTAGCCCTCCCCTGGCAGCTTCAGGCCCTGCCCTCTTGTCATGTCACTAACTGCATGGGAAAAGAGCCTGACCCTCACTTGATGACAACCTCCCTTCAGGGAGCTGTAGAGAGGGAGAAGGTCCCTCAAGTCTCCTCTTTGCTGGTCTAGACACCTGGCAGCTCCTTCAGCCTCTCAGACTTCCCCTTCCAGTCCTTTCACCAGTTCATCAACACAACAGAGCTCCCACAGCTCCAGTGCCTTGGAAAGGGTGTCAGTTCAAAAGCCAATTACTGTGTTTGCTGCAAATGCTTCTTAATTAATCTGCAGATCAAGACTTTTCCCAGATAGCTCATCAAGCATGGGCTGTTTCCCTGACAACTCACCCAGCTTGGAAAGATGGGGCTCCATCCTGCTGACCAGGCGCATCCACATGACAGACTGCAAAGTGCTGGGTGATCTCCTGCATGTCCTCAAAGTTGAAGAGGGGATTGAAGCAAGTTTTATCTAGAGAAGAAAAAAAAGGATGAAATAAACTGAGGGAAAACAGCAAGTGTGCTCTCACAATAAAATTATTAACCTGTCCTGCATGGTCATGAAGAGTTGGCTCACTCAGGTGAGCTATGCTATAGCTTGGGAAAAGGGACAGCCCTTTATTTCTAAGGAGGAAAGACCAGTACAGCCCAACTCCAATGCACCCAGTGCCAATTTGCTCTAATTCATTGAACTAAAAGCCCTGAACATCTTCTTGCTCCTGGCCAGCTAAGGCTTATCCATTCTATTTTGGTTAGTGCCAGAAGTATTTGCTTGGTGCTCTGAAATCCCACCAAATGATTTATGCCAGGGTAAAACACAAACAGGCAGGAACACCCCAGGTTTCAGCTCAAAAGGTGTCCTTGTGCAGTCACTTTTTTGGGCTTCTGTCGAAAGATGTGAAGAAAGGGATCACAGGCTGAGCCTGGGATGCTCTGTCCTGTAATCTCCTACTCTCAAGGTGATTGCATTCCTAATTTTTAAGCCATATTAATGCAGGGATAGGGTTACCCTATTTTCCTCCTCGAGTGCAGAGCATGAATTGTGCAGCAGAGGGTTTGAGATGGCTAGAAAGGGGTTTAATATTCTGCATGGATTTCTAACTACCCTCACTATAACACATGAAAAAAAAATCACTGCAGAGTATTTTTAGCTAAGATCAGCTCTAGGAGAATGTACAAGCTTGGGGAAGAGTCCTGCCCCTTGCAAAGGGAAAGAAAGTCAAAATCATCAGGGATCAGAAGGGATCTAGAAAGATCATCCAGTCCAATCCCCCGCCACAGAAGAATCACCCAAAACAAGTCCAAGTGGTTTTCAAAACATCTCCAGAGGAGATTACTCCACAACATTCCCAGGCAGCCCCCTCCAGTGCCCCATCACCCTCCCTGGAAAGAAGTTAGAGAATCAGTCAGGGTTGGAAGGGACCACAGGATCATCCAGTTCCAACCCCCCTGCCATGGGCAGGGACACCCCACCCTAGAGCAGGCTGGCCAGAGCCTCATCCAGCCCGGCCTTAAACACCTCCAGGATGCGTCCCCAAGTTGATTCATCATAAACACTGACTTTAGAACTTGAGAAAGTCTTGTTCAAAGATGGTATCCAGATTAAGCACTGTCCTGATCCACCTCAAATCCATAATACAGTAAGGCAGTTCCACAATAAACCAGCAAGAAAACTGATTCCTAAGAGCAATATCTGCCTGCCAACACAAGGCACTTTCAAGATCTGCAAGGTGTTTTTAAATGTAAATATTGGCAATTAGAACTTCAATCATGTGAAGCAAACAGTACTTGGGAAAAGAACAAGTTAGAGCAGATCTGGCTATTAGGTCACTACATTCTTGACTATGACAGATAAGAAAATAACTTGATAAGAGCATTTTATCTTACTGCTGGCTAAGCACACAATTCTAGCACTCATTTCATCATCCTGATTTGACATATAATTCATATAAACCCACAGCAGCCTAAGACTGGTTATCAGACAGGAATCAAAGATAGAGCACCAGCAATGTTGCTTCCAATCCTTCTGACATGGTACCCTGAGCGATGCTTCTCCACATTTATACAGTCACCACAAGGTATCAGACCTTTTACTCCTTCACATCCCAAATACTTATTTTTTTAAGAGTATCTGGAAATTAGACTGCTCTAAGAGAGGGATCAAGTCCCATCTAACAGGCTGTGATGCACAGAGATGAGCAAGGGAAGCTATCCTAACCATCACTGCTTCCACACGTTTGATTACAGTAGCAGTGTGTGCTATTAAATAGGAGATCTACTGGTGAGGCTGCACCTTGAGTATTGGGGAGCAGTTCCAGGCACTGCGGTACAGGAGTGCTGGAGAGGAGGCAGAGAAGGACAACTGGGCTGATTAGGGGTCTAGAGAACAGGTCTGATGAGAGGCTGAGGAAGCTGGGGCTGTTAAGCCTGGAGAAGAGAAGGCTGAGGAGAGACCTCACTGCTCTCTACAGCTACCAGAAGGGAGATTAGAGTGAGGTGGGTGTTAGCCTCTCCTGCCTAGGGACTAGCCATACAACATGAGGAAATGGGGTCAGGTTGTGCCAGACTGGATTTTTAGGGGAAAACTTCCCAGCAAGAATGGGGAAGCCTTGGATCAGGGTGCCCAAGGATGGGGAGGCAGCACCCTCCCTGGAAGGTTCAATAAACAGGGTGCTTCAGGAAATGAGTTAGTGTTTGGGGGTTGTAGGGCAGGTGGTTGGACTTGAAGGTCTTTTTTAATGTTGATGATTCTATACTCACGATTCTGCCCGATGTCATGGTAGGTGAGGATAGCTGGCCGGTTTCCCCTGGGAGTCCCACACATGGTGACATGGACTGAGCCATGCATAGTCTCCACATCTTGCTCCTGGAAAGAACAGGAGCATCCTGTTAACATCTTTCCCAAGTACTGTACTGAACACCTGCTGCAGCAGAACTCTGTTACCACATGAGGACTGATCTTGCCCCATTCCAAGGGCTGCCCAGACCTCCCACATTTGGCTGTCACCCACTCCAGCCCACATAAAACTACAGCAGCAAACTCTTTACTTCCTCCCTCCTCAGGTTATAGATTGTAACCTGATTAAAATGCATCATAAGCAAAAAGAGCATTTCAGTACAATGACACCCAAACCAGCAGCTTACAGCTATGGCCAGCAGCACCTGTGGAAGTGCAAGCTGCCAAAAGAAAATACTGCTGTCTCTGAGAACTTCATTGAATCATCAGGGGTCGGAAGCAACCTCGAAAGATCATCCAGTTCAATCCCCCTGCAAGACACCCTGACCAGGTTCAGGCAGGTTTCAAACTTCTCCAGAGGAGATGACTCCACAACCCACTCTGGCCAGCCCCTCCAGTGCCCCATCACCCTGCCTGGGAAGGCATTATAGAATCAGTCAGGGTTGGAAGGGCAAATGTCTACTATTCCCCAAATAATAGTATTAAGTAGCCAGTATTTGCTGTAGAGCCTTATGGTTAGAGCAGTCTTCCTCACCAAACATGACAGTTGCGTGCATTAGCTCTATGGCTTCTCCAAGACACATGTAAGCATTAACCCAACTGTTTGTACAGAGCAGTGTTTTCCCTGCACGGTTGTAATTATCATAAAAAACATTTAGAAGCCTGTTATTTGATTATAATATTAATTTCATGTCAAAGTCATTAAGACAAAGTCCCACAGAGCACCATCTTTTACTTAGTGGATGTCTACGTAATGTAGATATGGCTTTGGGCTGTACTAACATCTACAACACATACAACACATTCTGGTTCTTCTGTACTTGAACTTCACACGCGTATAAACAGTTTTATTCTGCCAACATAGGATGGAATCGCAGAGCAGCTGCTCATGACACTATTTACCGTAGTTTATACTCACAAGGCAGTATCAAATTAGGAGCCAGGCTTAACATTTCCTGTACGAGACATGGATATCCCTGTAATTCAGCCCAGTGCACTGGCTGCTGCTGCAGGGCTGCCCTGGCTTGCTCCATGCAGCAATGCCCAGAGGCCATGTTCATGGATTTATGCTGTTGACATCAGGAGCGTACAGCCCCTGCAGAAACTTTTACAGAGCAAAACCCCAAAGCCCTTGGGAGTTCTAAAATCTGAGCTAAATCTCAGTTCCTTAATTTGTCACACGGAACACACCACACAGTTGTCAGAAAGAAGAATGCTAGGCAACACCACTCAACACTTCACCTGCTTTACACATTTAATCAGTTTTAAGTTACAATTAGAGCAATGAATCAAGATCCACCTCCCTCACACGCGGGTCAAGCTGAGCATCGCCCCTAGCTGATTTACACTCCCCATAAAACTTTCAGCTTGTGTGTCTCCCTCGAGATCCCCTCAGCTGCATACTCACTGCATTACTCAGCAGGTAAGCTGTATCTTCCACATCCAGCACCATCTTTAGGCAATACAGGGTGACAAATCCAGCAAGTCAGACACAGGACAGGGAGCAGGTTTCTACTTTGTCCAAGCAGGAGATGAGGTTATATAGACAAGTTCTTATCCTGAACAGGCTTATGACTCCTGTAATGCCCAGCTAGGAAACTGAAGTGGACTAATTCATGAGGATGTCATTCTTAAATAGGATTTGAGGCAGGTCTGACCGGGAGAAGTGCTTAGTCTATAGAGCTCAGACACCAAAGATGAACTAAGTCTCTGCCACGCAAAGTGCCAAATTTAAAACCCAGGAACTAGTTGGCTTTCCTGTTGTGTCCATCGGGTTTCAGTGATTTTAGTTTCACTTCAGGTTTTTATCTCAAACGTAACAACCACCCAACTTGTTTTACATTTATTCAGAAGCATGTTCTTTCCAGGAAACCCTGATTAAAGTTTCCAGCAAGAACACAAAGGACTCTGAAAACAATAAATCAGTGCAAGTCAGAATGATTCTGCACAACAAACCAAACTTCAACTATTTTGAAAACAAATAAGCAGCATTTTGTCTAATTTTTTCCCTGCAGTAATATTGGTGACATTGTTTTATTTATGGCAACAAATAGAGTACTGTTAGGTGTGTTCTTTAAACAGCTCTCCAGAAGATATCTACAGTGCCAATAGATAACAAGCAATACTAGCAGTTCATAGGAATAGCTATAAATGCTTTATATATTCTTCCTTCTGCACTGAGAATTTTAATTTTAAAGCATAAAGCCCAGAAGTTTAATCAACCTTAAGACCAGTTAGTGAGAGTAGACAATATTGTCTAACAGACCTCCTGCCAAGCTTGCAATACAGGCATTATTTCCTCCTCAGGGACTAACAGGCATTACACATAATCAGATTTTTATCACTAGATCTTTCCAGTAGCAGCACTGAAAAGACAGAATGTGTCTTCCTTTGAAAGATCACCTTTCAATATTTAAGATTTGAAATATTTGGAAATATTCAATCCTTTTTGTGTGAAATAAAAAAATCCTGGTAGATAAAGGCAGAGTCTTGAACCTGCACACCCCACTGACCTCCACAGCTAATACTTCTAGAACTTGAAGCCCAAGTCTAGTTCAAACTCAGTGTCAACTAAAAATAGTTCAGAGACAACAGTCGACCCATACTTCTAATTCCTGGCACAAATCACCATCAGTTTAACAACTGGTTTAATTCTTCATTATCTTCACAGCAAGACTTCCCCAATTCCAGAGGGTCGTGCTACTGCCCCTTGGTGCGAATCCTTAGCACCAAATACCCAAAGGGTTCTAAAAAACAATCAATTCCACCCAGTTTCCTCGGTGCCAAACCAGCAGCTTCACACCCATATTGATCCTATTAACGATCAAGAGATTTGTCTACGTGATGTAGGGGTGGATGTTTTCAACCCACAGCGCGCTGAAAACAGATGGCAGCACATCCCAATCAACATCAACGTTCTAGTAAGAGGCTCTTCACCAACTGATTTGTATTAAAACACTATCTTGGAAAAAAACCCAAGGTACACTAATCCGATAGAAGGATAAAGACTAACACACCATCTGTTCACATCTCACTTAAACAGAGGTGCACAGCCTTCTCTTGGTTCCCTGAGCACACACACAGGCACTTGTGATACACGCAATTTCAGTGAGGCTATTGTAGTGGGAAGGACCTGATCCAGTCTTAGGTAGACTTGAAAATATGTCACTCGACCCAAAAATGATGTTTTGTCACAAGGTTAGAAGGGGGAGCCAGGAGAGCTCATTTATTCCTTCCCCTGGATTGAGGATGGATTCCCCACCCCCTCCACATACATTGAGGATCATGTTTAGGAACAAGTCGTTTTCACAAGGATGGAGTATGCAGCTTTAGATGTCTAAAAGAAAACTACACACACTTTTTTTGCTAGAAATCCCTGCTTTAAGTACAACACTGCATTATATGTGCACAGATTTCAAACACATTTAATTCTCAGTTATCATCCCATGCCCTTAGTTTACAATATTACACCTGTTAAGCACACCTTACAGTATCACAGTGATGATGGGGCTGGAAAACACCTTAAAGATCATCCAGTCCAACCTAAAACCAACCAAGTAACCCTAAACATCTGACATCTAGCTCATGCCACTCAGCACTTCATCCAGCCTAACCTTAAACACCTCCAGAGATGGTGACCCGACCACCTCCATGGACAACCCACTCCTCCTCTCTCCTGCCTCACAACTTAGCAAATTGCTGCAGAGCTTGTAAAAAGGATTTACGTTGCTTTTAAAGTGCTGGGAGACAGTACTTGAAGTTAATAGTACTTTAGAAGTGCAATCACGTAATACCTGTGTATGCTATTTTTCACTCTCTCCCCCCATTTTGACAATCAAAACCATTTGAGTCTTTAATGTGGGGTTACGCTGTTGGGTTTGACCCAACATCACTTAGCATTTCCCCCTTAGCTTTTCCTTCTTTAAGTTATTTCAATTAATTGTATTTATTTAAACCACTTTTTCAGGTGTTTCCTCCCATCCCCTGTTTTTGTTTGTCTCCAAATATACCAGAATTGGGAAAAACCTGGGAATTAAGATTGGGAAATTGCCACTGGGCAAAGCTCCCCTATCACACTGCAGGAACCAACCAGTTTGCCTCCCAGTGCAGAGCAGCTCATTCCTTCTCCCCTCACCAGGTAGAGGAGGAAGAAAAGCCAAAATGACTCTTGCATGCTGGTGGATACAGGTGGCCATGCAGACATGAACGGCAGGGGACAAACTCATCCCTGCCACCTACAGTTACTACACAACTTGGAAAGTGTTGGTTGGCTACTGAGGGTGCCCTAATGGACTGCTCCACCTCTGGAACACAGGCTAAGAGAATCATGGATGGTGGTGAGGGTCAGCTCCCCATCAACTCCAACACTTGCAAGCGAGTGAATAGGCAAATACATCTAACTGGAAATACAATTCCAGTGGCATTAAGCCAATGTAAAGCAGTCCAGAGCACGGTGCCCTGCATCAGTTTAGCATTAACTGTGCTAAAACACTGGGAGGCAGGGGACATTCGCTTTAATACAGACATGCAGTGCTGACTAGAGGTAGTTCAGAGCTGCCAGTTTATCCATCTCTTGTCTCAGCCGTCCCCTGGGAACCTCACACCAATCTCCCTTGTACCATGTACCCATCTCATAACACAACCTTTCAGGAGGGAGACACTGCACTGCATAGTGGCCTTACTTCAAAGCCAGTATGTGAAATAGGTATTTGCAAGCCTGAAGAGCTAGATAAAGTTTATTCTTGGAACCAAGTCACCTCAAATAGTAGCCACTAGTGGCAGAATCAAAGTTATTAGCAGAACACACAGTCCTAAAAGGACAGAGTGAGGGCTCCAGTGGTCATCCACATCCATTTGGAGGCCCTAAATAAGCTGCATCCTGCTGATCCCCTGGCCAGGTGCTTCCTCCTCCTAAAGCATGATTGATGATTAAGAGTATGCATGAGCTTAGGTACTGGTCCAAGAGAACATGGACCCTCTAAGGTCACACATGAACTAAGCAATTCAGTTTCTCATAACAGCTTCAAACCACCTCTTCCACAGATCAACCAAAGAACTGAAGAGACACAGGTAGGGTACTTGTGGTTTTAAGTACCAAAGCTAAGCCTTCTCTGCAGTGCTGATTCCTCACACAATGGGTTGGAGACTGTTGTCCCAGGTTTTTCCTGCCTCAACTAGAGCAACCAAAGACTAAACTAACAAAGAAAGATCATTTAAAAAGCAAGAGCTGGCAGAACAGCGCTAAATGACAAGAACCACTGCTCTGGATTAGTGACAGTTAATCCAAAACATGGAATAAACCCCCAAAAAGGCTTAGAGAATTTGATCTTGCAAGCTAAAATTATATCTGCATATACACACGGTTTACAAACCAAACAAATTTATTCCAAGAATAGAAATTAAATATGGGTCACTTCTGGATTCTTAATCAAAATACTGCAGTATTGCTGCCAGCAGGCTTAATCTGGGATTCAGAGTTATTTAGACCAAAGTGATCAATCTGGACCCAAACAGAAAGCATCTCCCGTGCCATGTGCAGCCCTGTGGCAAGTTGCATGGTGATAGCTTTAACTTACATTTATCAAGATTTGGGGCACTGGATTGCATTGTTAAAATGCATGAGAAGGAAGAGCCAGGGCCATTGTAAACTACAGCTTGCTATAGCAGTGAGAACCATTGGATGGTGGTAAAGTGTTTGAGGTGACTGTTCACTGGTTTCCAGGGCAAAACCACTGATGAGTTCAGATTTTTACCCATTTGCACAACATTGACTAGAAATATAGACAGGTGCAAAGAAAATGCAATACAGCACAAAGCACAGAACAATCTCCACCTGATCATTCCAGAAACTGGAGGAATTTAATAGCTTTCCTTACTCCTGCACAGTCTACCTCCCTTCTCACACCTATGGTCTTCCTCCCAGTTCATCCCAGCCTGACCCTGACTGTCACGTATTTCCTTAGTGACAGTTTAAGGATCAGTAAGGACTCATTTCTCAGCCAGAAGCCCAAAGGATAAAGCACACAAGGGGGAAAGATAAAGCACTTCTCAACATGACACACAGGGAAAGTGGGAATCTGACCTAGTGCTGCTCTACAACCTCCCACATAGCTGGATGTAAACAAACATGGGGACTCCCATTGCTCCCATTACCAGCAAAATTGATCCCCTCTTAGTGCCTTCCACTGCTCCACAAGCTTCAGGAATCTTTTGGAAGCTTTCAACAGCATTCACAGGATACACTGACATTTCCTCTGAGAAAGCACAGCCACACAGCTAATGAAAGCTAGCTGACTGGAGCTTGTGTGTGCCTGTGTGGGAGGGGGAACGCTTCTGCTCTCATGACCACTGCTGAACCACCTCATTCTTTCTGCAAGAATAGAACTGCCTGCAACCCAGCCACTGCCCTGGGATGAAGAGTTCTCAGCTTCAGCCTGAAAACCCCTCCTGCAGTACCCCTTTGCATCACTGTGTCAGGGCCCCATTCAGAGTCCTCCCCTACGTAACTACTGCTGGCAAGCAGCGAGTCTCTTCTGCTCACACGATGCTGTTTTCTCCAGTGTCAATCCAGTTTCCCCTTTACAAAACAAGCAAAAAGCTTTACTTGCCTGGACATCGAAGTCTGGAAGGAGGCGAGTGATAGCCTGTGAAGAGATTTCAAAGCATTAATGCAGGTACCTTTTGCAGCTACAAGAACCTGTGCCAGGACAGGTGTCCTGACCCCCCAGGCTCTGCAGCCAACCATTCAGTCCTGTCCCCGCGTTTAATGAAATCCCTTGCTGAGTATCAGCATTCACGTAAGAGCTTTACAAACTAATCTTCACAAAAAACCCATAAAAACATCAAAATACTAGATTACAGACCAGCAAATAAGAGATGTACCGGCCTTTGTGCTGCCAGTTGCTGTTAAATCACAGAGCAGTGAAACACTGGACTTTTTCTCCACTGCTTAGGGAGCCCTGGAACAGCCACCAGCCCATCCCAGTCCTGCCTAGGATGGAAGGCTGTTTTTCCAGCATGCACCAAGCACTTGTAACTCATTACTGGGATTTGGTTGCACGATGTGGAAAGTGGGAAGGGTTTTATCCTAACAAAATGAGGCCTTACATTTACAAGGTTGCTTTGACATGGAGTGGCCCATTCTAACTTCTGACTGGCCATCAGTGACAAACTTGTGCCTGTCAAGGATCCCCACCAGAAAAGGATTGAGGTGATGTGCTGCCCAGCTCCAATAGGTAACACTCCCCACCTCTGATACCTTCAAAGCAAGAAGTGTCTTACAAATCACCTCTTTTTATTAAAACTAAGGAAGGAGAGCTGGAAGTAGGGCTGAAAACAGAGGGCAGACCAACCAAGCCAGCACTTCTCACATTGCAGAAGCCAAAAGCTCGAATAAGGTACTGAGATCAAAAAGCAAAGCTTGTGATCCCACCCAGGGGGTCACTCAGTCCCAGAAGGCCAGGTAAATGAACTGTCTTGGACAATACCAGCTCAGATGGCAGACCCTCAAAACATTGCAATCAATGTGTAATCACAGCATGATTCTAGAGCCAGGATCCTCAGGCAATGAGGCAGTGCTTGCACATGCAGGCCAGCAGCTAAAGAGCTGACTGAACTTGTGGAAATCATTTGACACAGCCTTGACTTTAGACAAAATGCTGGGCTTCAGTCACCGCACTGTTGGTCTCTTGACCTTCCCAACATAACTCGTTTCATCTACCTTTGTTCCAGTGGGATGTAGAGTTGAAAGGAATATGTGGCATCCAAACAGAGAACACAAAATCATTACAGATTGGAAGGGACCTTGAAAGATCATCCAGTCCAATCGCCCTGCCACAGCAGGTCACCTAGCTGCCACAGCAGGTCACCTAGACCAAAGTCGCACAGGAATGGAATAAGGCTCATCACTACTCGGGAACAAAGGCTCAGCTGACAAAACTGAAGCACAAGCCAGGATATCTCTTCAGAGTTCATCACCCAGTCAACACCAGCTCCACTGTTAACCTTACCACGTGCTGAGCATCCTGTGGGGAAACCTTTACCACTGAAATACATGGACTTCCTTCATCTATGCTAAGAATGGCAACAGAGGAAACCAGCTCTCTGCTAGCTTCCCCACATCAGCAAGTGTTAAGGTGAATAAGAATATAGAAAGTTGGGATGGTGACAATGAACTTTAATCAGTGTGCTCAGCAACCCAGGAAGTTAATCAGTATTTTAGGATATTTCTGAACTCTGAAACAAAGGCAATTCAGTACCCATAGGACTTCTGCTGGGGGATCTCCTTCGCTTTGCTATGACTGAACAATATTGGCATTAAGAAGGGATCTTAGTTTCTGAAAAAGTTTGAGTGCTGCATTCACTACTATCCAAACAAGCTCTGCTTTCATGCAGTGTCCCTGGCAAGGGAGCTGTGCTTTAAGTTGGAGCTATTGTGCTGCCATAGCAAGTGGAAATGATTTTCTGAAGCATTTACAGAAAAGGTAGGGAATAAAAAAGGAAAGGAGCAGATAGAACAATAAGCAGTGTAGAAAGGCAGACAGAACCCAACACATTTATATAAATCCTTGTCAAGAACTATAATGACTGATAAGAGAATTAAAAACAATCATTTTGACTCAAACAAGCTGAGCAGTTCCTTCACAAATTGCAGCAAATTAGTTGCCATGAAGATGCTGGAGCACTGACTACTGCAACCACAAAAGTCAGGAGCCACTGAATCATGATGCTGTGGGAAAGGTTTTGAAGAAAATGGTGTAAAGAACAAGTGGAAAGAAGTGCAGCAAGATTACACAGAGCAAGATGCTAGGATGTTTCAACTCTGCAAAGGCAGAGGAAAAGCCACAGCTTCTGCAAGCCTGGTTGCAGTTTGGCTGCAACTCAGCTTATGCAGTTAGAAAGGACTAGACAGGGCACAGCTGCACTTCCAGACCCAGATGTGCCCCCCCCCAAAAGGCAAAGGCTCTCTGTGCCTCTGTGAAAGGTCACAGGCAAAGCAAAGCAGAGTCTATAGGTATAGATGGATGACTACGGGTGGAGAGTGACCAGTTGGGTTAATTCAAAACAGCTGAAAACACCTAGAGCCGTCATTATTCAGACAATTAAATATGAGAAGATTAGCACTAGATATGGACAAACACCAAGGAAGCGAACATTAAGGCTCAGTCACATATTATTTACAAAAAAAAAAAGTAATTCTTATTTAATCTCCAGTTTCTCTGAATTTCATAGGACATTCAAAATAAAATCCAAGAACAACAGCAGCCCTGAACTAAACCACACAAGCTCTACAAAGCTTTACAATAATTACCTCCTCCTTCTCCACCAGAGGTTTCACCTCTGCAAGGTGAGCATCCTGGAACTCTGTTGACATGGTCAGTAGCTGATATCTGCAAAGATGAAAAAAGATTTGTTCTCAGCTTGCATCAAAGATTTAATACAGGAACAAATAACATGCCTGCTCCACCACACCCACAATCGCCAGCGACCCACTGTCTCAGGTTCTAGTTTACAAGACCTTCGCAAGAGCATGACGAGGCTCTTGTAAAACGCCTCCCTGGTTTATTTATACACACGCTCCAACACAATGCGAGATTAAAGACAGGCTCAGGCTGCAAGATCAAACAGCAGGTTGGAAGCTTCAAGATGGAGAAGGCTGAAGGAAACAAAGCAGGGTCTGATATAGAAACAGTCATGGAAACTCATTTCATAGGTGAAAGGAGGCCAAATCCACCTTCTGGGAATGCACAACCACCTGTCAACGTTTGCTTGACTTCATTTATTACACTATTTCACTGCAGACTCCCTGTCTATCACCCAGATCTTCACTGTAAGAAAACAGAGCTGGCCTTACATCAACACCATTTTATTCTGAGATCAATGTGCTCCATCCTTCGGGATGGAAACACCTTCCTTGATCCCCACAAAAAGTGCCAAGTAAAAAATTCCTTAGGTAGACACCAACGAACAGCAGGCAGAGCTGTTTTCAGCGCTGGCAATAAGGAAAGGACCAGTGCAGTGATACCCAAACCTCAG
>VZRI01011404.1:76243-90565 GCA_013397515.1 Upupa epops
GACCAGAAGGTCTCCAAAAGGAGACCACAACTGTTTCAACAGCAAGATAACCAATCCTTTGGCCTCTGTGTGCTTGTCTCTGGCTTCTGAAAATGCAGATTGTGTGGGTTTGGGGCTTCTTTAGGCAAAAATGAGTTTCCTGTGGTTGATTTAGGCTTTTAGGTGGTTATGCTTTTCAGTAATCTGTATCCTGCTTGAGCAGGAGGGTTGGACCTAATGGGCTTTGAAGGGCCCTTCCAAGCCTAATAAACTGTCAGCTGAGTTAAACTATAAAAAGTAAACAATTTCTTTGTGTTAACAGTTTAAAACTGTCTCAAGCAAAGCACTTGGGGAAGTGAGCTCACTAAGGAAGCCAAAGGGCAGAACGCATTTACGGAATTATTGACTAAGGATAACAACAAATATTTATCATATCATAGAATCCGTAGGGATCGGAAGGGACCTCGAAAGATCATCCAGTCCAATCCCCCTGCCACAGCAGGATCACCTAGACCAAGTCACCCAGGAACACATCCAGGAGGGTCTGGAAGATCTCCAGAGAAGGAGACTCCACAACCCCCCACTGGGCAGCCTGTTCCAGTGCTCTGGTACCCTCCCTGGGAAGATGTTCCTGCTGATATTGCTATGGAACCTCCTCTGTTCCAGCTGGCACCCAGTGCCCCTTGTCCTATCACCAGATGACCTTGAGAAGAGCCTGGCTCCACCCTCCTGACACCCACCCCTCACCTATTTATAGACATGAATGAGGTCCCACCTCAGCCTCCTCTTCTCCAAGGCCCAGAGACCCAGCTCCCTCAGCCTCTCCCCATAAGGGAGTTAAAGATGAACATAAGACTACAGAACAAAGTTTAAATCTATTGGTTAAGCCATGATCTCTACCATCTGGCTTAAACCTGACTTAAGCCAATCAACCCTGTCTACGTAAAGAACTTGCTGCTCAAGAAGAGCTGAGGCCCACAGGGATATCCAGGAACAGGCAGTGGCACCATGAGTTTTCTTTGCCCCTTGGTTTAACCTTATCTGGGATAAGGATGTTTGTAAGACAGCAGGATGCTACAGGAAGGGACACAGAGAAAGAAAGTTAATGCTGAAAAAACAGCTCTACGTTTGCTGAACCCTTCTGGCTACCTATGCAACAGGGTAGAGTTTTGGCTAAGAACTGCTGGGGACCTTAGGCTTAGATAAAGTCTTTGTGAGTCTTTAACCACAGTACTTAGGGCATGGGAACAGGAATAAAACTGACCCTATTGCCAGTCATTTGTTAGCCAAGCTTAGTAGGCACTAAATTAACAGCCAAGTCAAGGAAGAGTTAATTCCAGGGCAGTTGCTCCAGTTCATCATTTTTTTTTCCAGGTTTCCCAGTAGGTTTTGACCATTAAAAATTTTAATCTTATAGACCAAATAAAACACACATTTGCCAAAGTTTCAAGCAATTCCAAGTGACAATTTAGAAGCACCATTACACATCATCATCATCATTCATAGATTGATAAGACTGGTTCAGGTTGGAAGGACCTTAAAGATCATCTAGTTCCAACCCCCCTGCCATGAGCAGGGACACCCCTGCTCAAGGCCCAATCCAATCTGGCCTTGAACACTTCCACAGAGGGGGCAGCCACAACCTCCCTGGGCAACCTGTAGCCTCTGTCAGGTACTAGAAGGTCACTATAAGATGTGCCCAAAGTCTCCTCCATTATTGCCAGCTATGTAACCTGCCATTCTACACAGCAAGTGATTGCAAGAGGCAGAAAGGGAAAATAAATGCTGCTGCAACACTTGGAGGTGAAAAACACTGACATGCAGTCACACCCAACTCAAGTTGGCCTGTTTGCAATTCAGCAAGCTCTGCTACAACAGAAATAGCACGTTCATGTTGCACTCAATTCTGCAGTAAGGTCCACAAGTGCGAGAGGTTTTCCCATGTTTTGCCTAGAAGGCGAGCAAAGGCAGAAGTCAGATCCCCTAGAGCTTTCCAGTAAGAACAAAAGGAAACAAAAAAAGTGACTGCTAGTGTTTGGGGGGAGTTGTTTACATGGGGACTGAGCATCCACAAAAAAGTTGTGCCAAGAAGAACTAGATGGATGCCTTTTATAGCCTTAAAAAACAACGCTGTTTTCATAGTAGTTCAAAGTCGTTGCTCTGTTTCCGACAGAACCAGCACTAGGAAGTGCTGACTAGCAGATTACAGGACTGCCGTAACGTCTGCTGAACAACAGCCCAACAAGAACCAAGTTCTCCCTTTTGAAGAGGTATCAGGTCTTGGAGCCACATATTTTCAGTTCGAGCATTTCCAAGGTCTGGTTTTTCCTTGGGAGCATGAGGAATACCAAGCCATCCCTGCAGAGGAATAACCTTGTGACAAGGTGGCACAACAACACGGTGTTTGTTCACGAGGGCTGGCAAACAAAGCCCCACTATCTGACAGCACTGCAAAAAACATCTTATTCTCCAAAGAGAATGATGCTGGGAAAGTGGTTTTGTACCACCATGTTCAGCACAAATTTTATCTCTAAATAGGTGCTTTGTGCTCCCCACCCTTATGTGACAGGGTAGCTCAAAGCCAATGTAACTCTGCTAAGTAGATAAACCACACAAGTGTTCCTTTATCCACATTTCAAAGCACTTGTCTCACTGAAGTTTTCAAAAGACAAAGTTCATTTATATCTGCAAGAAGTAGAATAAAGCTGCCAACTGGGAAAAACAACAACTTTTCACTCCTCTTGGCCAATTCAGCCTGCTAAGAGGTCTAAGTTCTCCCTCTGGAAGAAGCCACTTCCACCCAGTGGACACCCAGTGCCATGCAGATAGCGGTTACAATTGCTGCTCAGAGGATTAAAACAGACATCCTTCTAAGACAAAGATAAAGGTTTAAAGCACTACTGCAGCTGGCACTGTGCTTTAAGACTGATCACACATCCACCTTCGCCAACTGGCTGGAAAGGCATCAAACCAGCCTCTAGGCAGCAAGGGAGAGTGTTGGGAAGTCATCTGTGCAATACCATGGCCACTAATGTCATTCAAAGAGGCTTCTCTGTACACATTCCAGCCCAAACCCACAGCTCCAAAGCTTCCAGAGCAAGCATCACAGCCAAGGCTAGCAGCTCAGGCATCTGAGCCCGAGTGTTTCAATCTGAAAGGTACAGAATATGTCTCCTATCCCTCTGCATCATTGCTGGTGCCTTCTTTCAGCAGCAGGAGGTACAGGATAGATGTGCAGCCTGGCTTTGCACAGCAGGGATCCCAATAAAACAGCTAAACCACCACACATGAGGCCAACTATCCTCAGACACCAGGGTGTTGCAATCCTAAGTACCAAACATTAGGAAATCTCAGTATACGTGACCAGAGTCATTCCAAGCACAGAAGTGAAACAAGTACAAAAGATCCCCTCATTTCAAACTTTATTCTGAAGAATAAGGTTCTCCAAGTCTGTGTCACGGGCTGCATCAGCAAGTGTGATGGTCTTACATCCATGAGATGCTGGGGGAGCCGCCACCAGCACTACAGGTTTTCTCTGCCCTCACATCCAACCCAGTTTTATTTAGCTGCTGTCATGGAAAACAAAGCAGGAGGAGAGACTCCTGCCTGAACTTCTCATAATGAAGGCAATTTCCTCAAAACTGTTTGTTTAAACACTGGCAGAGATCGTTCTCCCTTTGAGTACTGCTCTACATCAGACTAACCTCACCAGAGCCTGATGGAATTTCCATGTTCACAGGCTGAGCAAGCAGGATCGGAAACCACTTTACACATGGGACCAAACACTCGTGAATGTCTCCTGCCAAGGGGGGACAAGGCCATGGCCGCTGAGGATTACAGTTCCCAAGCACTGGTGTTGATCTCTTTGGAGAAAGATGGACCATGCAAGACTAGGGCTGCAGGGCCACCCACAGGTGGTATTTCCAAGCCAGCCACATCACTCCACACTTTATCCCTTAAAGTCCCAAGTGTCTTCAGAGCTCAGGTGCCAAAGGAGGTAGGAAGGGTGAGGGGCAATTTGCAGCTTCATGCTTCTATAGCAGCTCAACACTATTAGTGAGACAAGGGATGGGAAAGCTAAGATGTCCCCACAGCTCTGCAGAAGCTGCTTAGCAAAGATCCTCATCCATTTCAGGTCATAAAAACCAAGCAGCTTGGACCTCTGACTACGAGGCAAGGAAAGCGATTGTGATAGTCAGCCAACACTTAAACAGCAGAGAGCCAATTAGGACTCTTTCTGTCATTACTACTAAATGCTGTAAACTGGTCTGACTGGCCCTAAAGTGCTAAATGGTTACCATAAACTGGAGAGCAGCTTGAAAGGCTTGTCTCCACGAAACACAGCCAAGCGTGCAGCTGTTAATAGCCCCCACGTACGGCTATGGCCCACAATGCCCTCATTAAGTGCTGTTTCCATTTCAGGTGTTTTATAACCTGACAGAATGAACGTTCCTGTTGGAGAGTCATCTGGAAGTTATGTATTTTGCAAGCATCCCAAACAGCCCATGCATCAGCATCTACCCACGCTGTGCCCTGCTTAAGCTACTCTTTGTTACAGACACTGGCATCACGAGGATCTTTGTGTACAGAGTCACTGATTTTCTTTGACAGGGCGACACAATAAATCACAAAAGAGGTTTCATAGCAGTTCCTCCCCTTTGAAAAATAACAGCAGATGACTTTTGACAATGAAGGAGCATCCAACTAAAGTGGTTGAGCAGCAAGAGCCCTCAACTGAAGACCCTCGATTACTTATCACACTGGGTTTGCTTAGCCTCTGGTTAGCTATGATTATCTCCATTTGACACTACAAGTTTACAAAGTGACACGAAGGAGTCCTGGAACTGTAACCCTCAAATACCTTACAGTTTCAAGGGAGAAAAGGTCAGAAACAAAAACATTAGACTAAATAAATCTGAATCACTTTGTGCTGGTGACTTCCAGCTTGCAGGTGCCCATTGAATTGCCTTTGCACTGCCAATAGATTCTCAGAATNAAAGGAGTCCTGGAAGTGTAACCCCTCAAATACTCTACAGTTTCAAGGTCAGAAACAAACAGACTAAATAATATCAGAGAACTGAATCACTTTGTGCCAGTGACTTCCAGCTTGCAGGTGCCCACTGAATTGCTTTTGCCCAGGGCTCCTCGAGCTTAGCACACTGCCAATAGA
Source organism: Upupa epops (assembly GCA_013397515.1). NCBI lineage: Eukaryota > Metazoa > Chordata > Aves > Bucerotiformes > Upupidae > Upupa > Upupa epops. Next base: position 81,393 of record VZRI01011404.1, read on the forward strand.
TTCTCAGAATCATAAGGGATTAGAAGGGATCACCCAGACCAAGTCTCACAGGAACACATCCAGGNCTTGAGAAGAGCCTGACTCCATCCAATACTCTGGGTTTTGTTTCTAACCAATTCACCTTTATTTAAGCCTTTATTTCCTGTCATCTCCCTTGGTGAGCCACTCCACCAGCACACTCCAGTTGAAAATAAAAGATGGTTAGTCAGGGGGGAAAAAAAGGGGGTGGGAGTTTAGGATCCTAATGCAGCATTAACAGTGATTTTTCAAAGCCACCAAGAAGTGCCGTCAAGTTTTATCCATTTTAAAGTTCAGACTCAAGCTGTGCACTGGTCCCAATCAGTCCCATTAGGAAACCAAGACATTTTAGCTGAGAACCTGAGCCCTGTGCCAAGGAACAGCTGGGTGAAGCCACATGGAGAGGACTGCAAACAGTCAGCAGGTAATTCCACCAGGCTCCTATGAACTGAGTGCAGATCTGCAGCACCTCCCACAGCAGCAGAGTGCAGTTATGATAAGACCTGTAGCCTCAACATCAGCCCTTTTGTTTTGGCTGGGTTTTTTTTGCTCGTGCAGCTGGTGCCAGTGTCTGTATGGGCACAGAATCAGTTGGGATCAGACACTGCTTTTAAACTGCCAGTTCCTCAGCCCAGGGACTGCTTGCTCACCACATGCACGCTATGTTCTGGCAGGTGAACGCTGATAGTAGCAGCAAAACAGAGCAAGCTAGAAGAAGCCCTTCTGCCTGCTGCACTGATGTTGAGCAAGAAAACTGTTGCAATACAGTTTGCACAATGCTCTCGCTGTGGGATGCAATGAGGAATGTTCCTTGGAAAGCTCAGGGTGCTCCCGTGCTTTACGGCAGCAGAAGCTGGCTGTGGGACGTCTCCTAGCTAAAGGACGCGTCTGCTGTGCCCATCTCTCCTATGCTGGGCACTCCTGCTCTGCCCCCCAATATAATTAACAGCTATGCTAGCTGGAAGGGAAGAGGAGCTTCCAAAGTTACAGGGGTTTTTGTTCTGTGATATTGACTCCTAATGCTACCTACACCATCTTATCACAACCTCGGGAGGGAGAGACTACAAACCCTAACAAAGCTCTCAGAAATTCAAGTTTCTTCATCATCAGACCCCTGAAACTGATTCTGATCTTAGCTCTGTGAAAAGTTGTCCCCAATAATACAGAATTCCTTTTTAAAAGCTTAGAAATACTGGTGATTCCCAGGCATCTCTTGCCATAAAGAGTAAGATTAACCCAACTTCCAGCCACAAGTAGCCACCACTCTTTGCTGATGCAGCTACACGCATTCCATGCAAAACATGATGGCATGGGGTGTAGGTGGGGGAACCCAGGGCTTTCATAAGAATTCCCACATCTGAGTGGCAGCTTCAGTTTGGGAACACATTATGCCCATTTGTACTGGTGCCAATATTGTCCTTCAGCTTTAAAGGACTTCAGGCTGTGTGGGTGGCAGCACCACAGGGTGGAAACAGCAATCATGTGTCTTCTCAGGCTTTGTTTTCCTTCACCAAGCCAGCATGTCTCCTTCCACTGACCCAGCACCATTCTAGCTTGCTCCCAACACTTCTGTGCATCCATCCCACCTCTCCTTCACAAGGATGATCCAAGGGCTGGATCACCTCTCCTACAAAGAGAAGTAGAGAGAGTTGGGGTTGGTCAGCCTGGAGAAGAGAAAGCTGTGGAGGCCTTCAGGGAAACTGGAGAGGGACTTTTCACTAAGGCATCCAGTGATAAGACAAGGGGGAAAGGTTTCAAGCTGAAAGAGGGTAGGTTTAGATTAGATCTGAGGAAGAAATTGCTCACAATGAAGGTTCTAGGGCACTGGAACAGGTTGCCCAGGGATGTTGTGGATGTCCCCTCCCTGGAAATGTTCAAGGCCAGGTTGGATGGGGCTCTGGGCAGCCTAATCTGGGGGAGAGGTATCTCTGCCCATGACAGGGGATTGGAACTAGATCTGAGGTCCCTTCCTTCCTGAAGTGTTCTGATTCAACTGACTGCAAACAAACACCCTAAGCAAAGATTAAGAGAGATGCACTGCTACAGAACCTGATACCTGCCTTGCACCTGGCCCTAGGCTGGGCTTCGGAGGCAGATTAAATAATGAATACTGCAAAGATGCATTAGGCATTTCATGAAGCAGGGCAACCAGCTTCTGCCACAAAGACTGCAGTCTAAGCAGCCAAGAAACAAGCTATTGTTCCTGCAGCTCACCAGTGTCAGGCCACACTCCCCACACCCTCTTATTCTCATCTGACATGCTTTGCGAGCTCATAGCTTCTGCCCAGCTGCAACAGCTTCAAAAATTGGTGGTTTCTGAGCAAGTTGGAGGCAAAAGATATTTCAGAACCCACAGTATTCTCAGAGATCAGGAATGTCTTACCCAGCTGTCTAGGCTTCACCTTTGCAAGTATATGGTGGTTTCTTCTTATGTGCCTTGTTTTTTTCATGTTGAAGTAGCAAAGACAAGTGTTTAAGTTACAAACCATCACAGCTAAGGGTGATGATGAATCTTCATTTACATTTATTCATCACATCAACGTCACACTATGTGGTTTATAGCTGCTGAGTACATCTAGGACTTGTTCTGCCACCTATTAAAATCACTTGCCCATCGCTGTTACAAATTCCCCTTACAGCCCCTGCCAAAGCATCTCAGCTGAAGTTCTCCACTTGAAGCATCTGAGGGGTTTTGTTTGGTTTTGAGGAGGAAAATACAATTTATGGCTATTAGTTTGTTCCTGAGCACCCAGTCTCCTTTTCAAGGATGACCTGTAGCTTTCTACACCTTACTCTGGACTCAAGCTCATTATGTTAATGACATTTTTCATTCTTTCCAAGAGAGCCCCTTTATAAGGTTACCCCAGTTTCAGCATTTGCACACAATGAACTGCTCAGGACAAGATCTAGGTGTCTTCCATCACCTCCAAGCCCCAGCACCTACAGACACATGAGCTACCTAAGAACTGAACTGCCTCTATGACAACAATTGGGTCTGGCGAGGTCTGGTCTTGAGTCAGCACCATCCAGTGCCAGATTATTCTCTGCTTCTCAAAATACATTTCAAAATCCCTCTAAATGGGCAAAAAGCAATTCCTCCTCCTCAGCTGTCTTTGTTCCAAGTCTTACCCACCTCATGTTCCAGGTTAGCATCAGCCAGCTGAACAGGAGCCAGCAGTGTGCCCAGCAGCCACCTGGATCAGGAATGGTGTCACAGCAAAAGGAAGGAGGTGATGGTGCCTCTGTACTCTGCCACCACACCTTGAGTACTGAGTCCAGCTTGGGGCACCACAGTATAAGGAGGACATCGAGATGTTAGAACAGGTCCAGAGAAAGGCATCAAGGCTGGTGAGAGGTCTGGAAAACAGGCCCTATCAGGAACAGCTGAGGGAGCTGGGGTTGTTTAGTCTGAAGAAGAGGAGACTGAGAGCAGACCCTATTGCTCTCTACAGCTACCTGAAAGGAGGTTGTAGCAAGGCTGATGTTGGTCTCTTCTCCCAAACTTCTAGTGAGAGGACAAGAAATGACCCCAGGGTGCATCAAGGGATGTTTAAACTGGATCTTAGGAAGGAGTTCATTACTGAGAGAGTGGTTGGGCATTGGAACAGGCTGCCCCGGGAGGAGTTGGAACCACCATCCCTGGAGGTGTTAAAAAGGGTGAGTAGATAGAGCACCTGAGGCCATGGTCTAGGGGTTGGGGAGATGTTGGGATGAAGGCAGGACTTGATGATCCTGGGAGGTCTTTTCCAGTCATGAGGATTCTGTGATCTATTACACCAGACAAAACAGAGCTATTGATCTCCAGGCATCATTTACAAGTGGGCTTGGAGCTATGCATGACCAAGGTCTTATATAAGATCAGGATTTTATACACAACTTCCTGAAGTTCCCGATGTTCCATATACGGAAAATACACAGTGGTCTTAAATCATCTAGGAAAAAAGACTAGTGCTTGCCATAACACAGAGTCTTGGTAAAACTCTACAATGCTTCTACTTCCTAGATTAGTCACATAACCCAGTATGTCACAGCTTTGTCCCAGGACACAAAGGCACCTTGAATTCCATCAGGGATATGCTACATACATGATTAGATTTACTATGTTTAGCACACTCTAGAAATAATAGTAGTAAGAAAATGACATCAGTTTGACACCAATGCTTGCACACTTCCTGGAGGAAGCAACCCAAAAACCTACAGCAAGAGCAATCCTTCCTTCCTTCCTCTAATAGTGCATTTCCCATGTGGATAAGTGCTTACTGTGTGCACAAAGACAGGGTCCTGCAAGAGCTCCAGTCTGTTTCGTTGATTACTTTTCCATTCTTTATGCCTCCCAATAAACACACACGTATATAAATATAAATATTCCCACTGCTCTGCTTTGAACAGCAGTACCTACACCCTTCAGAGGCATTACAGAGTAAGATCCTTATATAGTTTTTCCTTCCTAAAGGGTAAAAGTGGTAATCATTTCTGAAAGAAGTCAGGTTGTAAGAATGATGGAACAGCAAGGTCAGGTAAAAGCCACACACACAATCTTTAGGGATAATTGAAAACACATGGAAGTATTTATTATGAAGGCAGTTAGATTTCCATGCTGCAACAAGTCACACAGTCACAGAATTAATGAGTCTAGAAAAGGCATCTGTGATCGTGAAGCCCAGCCTATGATCTACCACCACCACCAGCAGCCAGACCAGGGCACTAAGGGCTACATCCAGTCTGTCCTTAAACACTTCCAGGGATGGTGACACCACCACTACCCTGGGCAGTCAGTTCCAGGGTCTGATGACCCTTTCTGTGAGGAAGTGCTTCCTAACACCCAAGCTAACCCTTCCCTCTATACAGCCCCAGGGCAGCATATAACTTGAAGGACACAAGAGCTACCTACAAGATCTTTTCTTCACCTGCAGTGGAGTTATTGTTGAGATTGGAATAGACCTGTGAGATCATCAAGATTTCCTCCTTCCATTCATTTTTACATCATCCAGACAGTACTAGCAGACTGGTTTTACACATCCATGTAGAAAAGCAGCTAGAAGAGCTGTACTTTTGAAGCTATACTTAGCTCAGACAGGAAGCAGCCAGTTAAGGACTTGAAAAAGTCGTGAAGATCCAGTCTTAAAAGCAGGGTTTGAAATGAACTATCAACTCTGACCAACTTTCAGCTACCAAGAGGAAAAAAAACCAACCTGACCAATGAAACAGATGTATTGGGATTGTGACAGTTAACTGAAAGGAAGTAGTGCAAAACCCAAAAGAAACATAGGAAACGTGATCAGCCACACAAAATAAGAGCAGCTGAAGTGACATACATCCTGCTTCGTACAGACACATCCAGCTGTGGAAAATTTCCTCAGTACACCCAGTCCAGCTGTGCATGAGCGAGCACATTGCTGAGCACCTCCGCACGGAGAGCACCCCATCTGAGAGCATTACCAAAAGAACACACTCAACCACCAGTTGGGAACAAAACAGGCCTGATCCTACAGCAGCTGTCAGCTGAAAGTAAAACGCATCTCTCTCATCATCCAGCACTGAGCTTGCAGAACAGTTGGCTTTACTTTTTGCTCTTTACTCCACACTTGCTGTGCTAAGTGGTGAATAACAGCACCCAGTCTCACGGGCACTCAAAACTGAGGTTAATTATGTCAGAATAACGCTTTAACGCTGTGTGATCACATTCAGGAATGGTTCCTACTGCTGCTCCAACGCCACAGCCAAAGGAATTAACAATAGGGATTACCTCCTGCTGACTGGCCCTGCTGAAATCACCCTGGGCTCTGGAAGTGACACAGATTTGGCCACCATTTGAGAGAAACACCAAGTTCGATAGCCATTATATTCATGGCCATTGATTTCCAAGGGGCCTAACCCAGATTTTTGACATCCATAGCAACACGCACCACCAAATCTAGGAATGGGATTGCCTTTCCTGCAGCCTTGTAAGCCTATTCAAAAATCTCTCCCATGACTTTCCAGTGCTAGGAAGGGATTTATTGCAACTGTTGGAACAGAGCTTTAGAGGGATAGGAGAGGTAACTGCTGCTTCTTTGCCCTGCTAACAGATGGAGCCCCACACACCACACCCCCCAGGGGAAGCACCATCACTCATTACTATTTACACCTAAAAGCTGAAGTTAAAGGGTAGACTATGCACATCACCACTTATATACTGAAATGAACAGACAGGACAAACAGTCTTCATGGGAAGATTCATCAAGCATTGGAACAGGCTGCCCAGGGCAGCATTGGAATCACCATCTCTGAAGGGATTTAAAGGACGCGTAGATGAGGCATTTGAGGACATGGCTTAGTGCTGGCTTAATTGCTGGGTTCTTACAGATCTTTCCAACATAGATGATTCTATGACAAAGTGGGCTCAACTTTACTTCTTCCAGAACTTTCTAGGTGTTGACACTATGTGGAAGTTAGACATAGAGCTATCATCTGGGAGTTATACTTTGTCTCAAGAATCTGCATTTCATCCCTATTAATATCAAACCCTCTGGTTTCTGCAAAGTCTTCCTTTCAAGTGGCAAAACAAAATCATCTAGAGAAAGCCACCATTGCTGCACACTGCTGGGACTGAACAGAGTCAGGTTGCCACTTTCCCAGGCTGTGCTCTCCCCTGACACCACATGGGCTTTCACTGTCTTAAGCTTCCAGCTGTACACATGATGTAAATAAACACTGCTGATGCACTACATGGAGAATTTCTATTGGGTTTGAGTTTCTAGTTGTCTTCATTCTGAAGACATTCTTTGTCTATTTTCATGCAATAAAAGCAGGAAATGTCACATTACACTTCTGCTCCGCATTTTGTGGAACAGATTCTCTGGCTCTGATACTATTAGGAGAAAAAATGGTGTTTTCTATGGGAAATTAGAAGTTTGCCAAAAGCCCTTAAGCTGGACTTGAGAGGATGTATGCTGCATTTCAGTCAAATGAATTAATCATTTAGGTTTAAAATACTGAATCAAAGACTTTTTCCTCACAACAGCTCACTGCCAATTCCACCTGAACTGCAACATCAAGTTTCTCAACTGCCTCATGACTATTTCCAAGCACAAGGCTCCAATGAAGTCTTTCCCAGATGCTGCACAGCCTCCTGTCAGAACGCAGACAGGGATATTCAGAGAGTCCCACTGGAGTAAAGAATATTGGGGAATTCTGCTATTTTTACTGAGGATTTATGCTATCCACTCAGATGATCTGTCACCATTTCAGCATTCCTTTTTATCTGGGCAACAACAAAAGAGCCTTTGTGCAAGGCAGAATCAGAAAAACTTAGGAGTCTGAGGTTTGGTGCTGCAGGTGCTGGTTCCCAAATACAGGCAGGCATATGTGGCAACCGTCTCTCAGCAGTGGGTGACAGTTCTTTGGCCACTGCCAAATTCTGTGGGAACCTGATACTTTGACATCTCTATCTGCCTGGCACTTTGGGGAATGTAGGGAAACAGTGCACAAACCCTTCTTGAGATAAACAAATGAGAGCCTGTCTAAACCTTCTAGACCCCTCTCCCACAGCCTGGTTCAAGGCCATACACTTTCTAGAGTGACCACTCCCAAAGGGACATGGTCATCTCAGTTTACTGCCTATAGAGAAGTCTTGGTTCAAAGTTTTCAAAGCCAAAATCCAGCACCCTTTCAGTCACCTGCAGAATGGCAGTACAAGAAGATCAGACTCAGAAGCTGCAGTCTGCCATTCCCTGGACCATTAGGCCATGGCATCTGCTTAGTTTATACAGAAAAATACTGGGCACAGAAGTCATGCTCTCTGAGCCATCTCTCATTACTACATTAGTCTGTTTTCATAGCATCACTGTTTGCCATGTCAAAACACACATCAACCAGTTGCTCCTGAACACATTCATGCATTACTCTTCAAGGGCACTGAGCTTATTAGCACTCTGGGCACTATACAAACCTTTACAGAACACTATTTTTGCTGCACCTACTCCTGAGTTTTACCACAGTCATTAAATTCTTGCTGTGCACAGGGCATGGAACAGCATTTGCTGCCTGCTGTTTACTCAAGTACTCGTCATAAAAACACAAGTCACTCTGTCAAGCTGTTATACTCTAGTTAAAAGAGCACTAAAGCTAAAAAAACCAAAACACACACACATTTCCAGAGCCAAGTTCAAAGAGCAGCAGCTTAGTGCTGCTGTCTGAAGTTCCGATGCAAGCAGTGTGTCTAAGAGCATAGCAAGGCAGGCTTCTGGCAGTCTTTAATTGAAGTATTTGATAGGTTCTGCTTGCATACTGTTCCCATTGCTTGTCCTGAGTTTTCCAGCCGCTTGGACACACATACAGAAAAAAAGTTGACAAAAAGCCAGAGAACACAACACCTCACAGAGAAACTGTGGAGAAAGCTTCAGGTTGTCTGTCTTTCTCATGCCACTGTAACTGCATTGTGGGGGTCAAAGCACAGTTCTCATTTAAACAACTGAGGAGATAAATGTCCAAATAACAGATAGGAAATCATTCTTTCTGAAGTCTAAAGGGAGTCCAGTTCTGGGGATGAGGCACAGCAGCCTTTATAAAGCAGCGGGTGTTTCACAGGGAAACTATAACACAACAAATCCAGAACGAAAACATCCTCCACAGAAGTGCAATCCCTTATTTCATCACCCCGGCGCACAGCTGCGCCTCCACCGCAAACGCTACCGTCAGGGGCTCTGAGCCTCTCAAACCCTGGAAGCACCGACAGCAAACTGTCTCCCCAGAGACAGCCACCGCTCCGGGATAACGCACCAGTGAAGGCTGCAGCCAGGCACCAGTCGAGCCTGCCTGTCCCTCTGCGAGGGCAGAGTCACAAGCAACAAGCGCCAGCGCCCAACTTCCGTAGAAAACGCCTGTCCTCTCGTCTCACAGCTGCTTTCCAGCCCAGCCCAGTCCCCTGCATCACGACAGCAGCAGCCAGCAGCTGTCCCCATCACGGAGAAGGTCCGGGTGAGGCTCGGGACACCCCCTCCCTCTATCCCAACCCGCTAGCGAACAGCCACCATCCCGCAAAGAGCCACCGCATCCTGCTGGGAGCCGGCAAAGCCCTGCCTGGAAGGAAAGGAGAGGGATGTATTCTAAGAGAACGGAGAGGGATGTATTCTAAGAGAACGGAGAGGGATGTATTCTAAGAGAACGGAGAGGGA
>VZRI01011404.1:90690-119138 GCA_013397515.1 Upupa epops
CAGCTCCGTGCCGGCACCGCCCGTCCCGCGGCTCCGCCCGCCCGTCCCGCCGCTCTCGGGCTCCCGGTGCTGCTGCGGCGGTAGCGCGGGGTCCGGTCCGTAACCCAGCGCCCCAGCTCGGGGAGGGCTCGGCACTGCCATCCCCTTGCCGCGCCAACTGGGAGAGCTGCCGTGCCGGGAAGAAGAGTTTTCACACGGCTGGGTGAGGAGAAACCTGTGTGCCAGGAGTTTCCCAAGGAGAGAAAGAGCCACAGCCTGGGGAAAGGCTGAGACAGCGAGGCCCTGGCACGGGTGACCAAAATTACTATAGAACTATATTCGCCAGTTCTTGGAGTGCAAAGACTTCACGCTCATCCAGTTTGCAGGAGAAAGACAATACAGCACACACACACATTTCGGATGAAGTTAGAATTAGGGATTGGAAGGGACCTCTGAAGATCATCTAGTGCAACTCACCTGCTAGAGCAGGTTCTCCTGGAGAATATCACACAGGAACAGGTCCGGGGGAGGGTTGAAAGTCTCCAGATGTGGAGACTCCACACCCTCTCTGGGCAGCCTGTTCCGGTGCTCTGGTACCCTCACTGAAAAACATTTCTATTTATATTTAGATGGAACCTCCTTCATTCCAGTTCGTACCCACTGGCCTCTGCCCTGAGAAGAGCCTCGTCCCATCTTCTTGACACTCACTCTTTAGGTACTGCTAAGTGTTGATCAGATCTCCCCTTCCTCTCCTCCTCTCTAGGCTAAACAGACCCAGCTCTTCTAGCCTCTCCTCGGTCAGAGGGTGCAGTGAGCACTGCAAGTCCTGGGTGAGTTTCCAAGCAAACAGCTCTTTGCCAAGAAGCGCAGCAAATCGTTTATTGCGAAGAGAGGCCCCAGCCTGCTCAGTCAAGAGTGTCTCTATATACACAGCTCCTCGTGTCACCACCCGCCGAGGGGTGGGTTGAACCGTGACAGCCGGAGCTGTTTTTTTTCTGTGGCTTTTCTGTAAAGGCCAGTTACCTCAGTGTGTGATTTCACTTAACAACCTCGCTTTTATGGCAGGTTACTGTGACCCAAGCTGATGAAATCCACAGCGCGTTATCATTCTCCTTCATGTGGCCTGTCAAGGAAAACAGGAATTTGGGAAACTCTGAAGCTGTTCAGCTCTCTGCCTCTGTTTTCTCAGCTACACAATGAGCCCAGCCGGTAAAAGCTTGCTGCTGTTCAAATGCATATTAGCAACTCTGCTGCTACCCCAGCTTCTGCACCTGAGTCACCAAGTGCTGCCTTCAGAGCCTGGCTCCTTCCTCACCATGAAATGTGCAGCAACACTAACTCTGAAATATCACAAAGTGTAGAATAAAGGAAATTTCTTATCGTGTTTTGTTCCCCCTGATGAGTTAACGCCCGCAAGGATTGAAAGTCTTTCTAGAACAACAAAAGAGAAGCATTTGTCATTCCAAGACACAGTGCTGCTCTGTGTGTGCTTGCTTTGTTATTTTCATTGTCAAAGCTCTGGCCCTTTTCATGCTCACTTTAATCTGGGAGGCCGGGGACCCAGTGAAACCATCAGTAATGGTTTCATTTGCAACCCAGCCTTTTTTGTTTTGAAATCACAGCTCCAGAATTATATCATCGAGGCAGTGGTTACTCTGTTATGGAAGATCTGTCTAGCTCAGTGGCTTCTAACATTATGGAGCAAGTGGAAATGCTAGAAGAAGAAGATAGGCTTGGCTAATTTTCCAGGGGATTAATCCTTCCTTCATCTGATCATGATACAAAATCCTAGCTCAGAAACATCCAGCCCTTCAGAAAGCAGATCTGGGTCAGTGTCTGGACGGTGTGGTTTGGCCCATCCTCAAGCTGTTTTTCAGAGCGCTGTGCTTGGCTTCTTTTTGGGGAAGGGGCTGAAAGCTCCAGAGATTCAAATGGAATGAAATGTTCCCTGTGCACTAAATGCAGTGAAAACAAGTACTGATTCTGGAATGAACCGGAGAACTGGAATGAAGTGTTTCCTTTCGCTTTGACCTTTGCAGTTTGTTTGTTATTTAAATCACATGTAGTGGTGGACTCTAAAAAATGTTGGCGAGGGGCAGGTAGAAGCCCTCCGGAGTCAGTAACTGCTAGCCCATGCCAGTAGGAAAGCCTGGGAATGTGGGCATCCAGCTGAGCCCTCCCTAGCTCCAGCACTTTTCCCAGCTATTTTGCTAGCTCTGACTGAGAACAGCGCGGTGATTTACGGTGTATTTCGAGGGTGATTGCTGCATTGCAAAAGAAAATGAAATCACCGCCAAAATCCAAGTTAGGAAGTGTGTGACGATGTAATTGCTAGCTTTCGTGCTCAGAGAGCCAGACCCTGCCCTGTGCCAGAATGGGGCACAGTGACAGCTTGGGGAACATCATTGCCCTCTGCCTGGAAAAGTCTACTTAGATGGCAGGTAGGGAAAACAGGAATTTCAAGGCTGAATTTGCCGGCGTGTCACTGCTGACAATGCTGTGGCTGCTGCCTCAGTGAGTTTCCTCTCTGTGCTGGGCAGCACAACTGCTCTCCCCACATTCCCATAGCAGCTGAGAGGCTCATGTACCAGTATCTGTACGTGCACAGACGTGTGTACTTCAGGAACCACTGTGCTAGGGAAGCAAGCTTACTGCCCACGTGAGCCTGCTGAAAACATTACGAGTACTTCTAGTGTAAATATTCCTTTATTTAATAAACGGGCTTTATGCAGCTGGCATGCACTTGTCCTTGTCAGAAGAGAACCCCCTCTTACAGGGGGGGGCTGCCCAGCCATACTGGTCCGTTCCCCTCCGCATGAATGGGCTGTTCAAACTAACCTGAAAGCACTACACCTCTCCAGAGCTGGCTGCAGCTTTCACTTGAGATCTCAATCTTCAAGATTTTCAAGAGTAAAGTAAACAAGTCTTTGATTTACTGTTTTGTTTTGGGGTGATTGGAGGTGTGTGCACACACCAAGGTATGTGTGCACAAAGCAAGGAAATGGCATACTTCCATGTTAGAGAGTGACCGATTGTGTGTGCTGAGCAGAAACCTGCCCGTGTGCTCTGATACCTGGCCCTACAGTATTTCATCATTTCAATAGCATTTAAATAGCATTTTAAATCCATTAACTAATCAATGCTTACAAGGCTCCAGGGAAAAAAGAGGGTGCTGCCAATGAAGAACCACCAGATTAGAGACCTGATCCAAAGTCCACTGAAGGGTAGCAATCCCATCTCTTTCAACGCTATGGAAACTGATTTTAATGATGAGAATATTCTTCTCTCTTTTGACGTTGTATTTCTTGCCATGCCAGCTTTGACACGGGCAATTTCAGCGGCTGTGCTGTAGTAGCAAAGAAGGAAAAAGACCTGAATGAAGCAGCAGCACAGCATTATTTTTTTGCAAAAGAGATCGTGCATTAGTTTGGAAAGACCTCTGCACACTGTTTACATTTAAGCAGTGGTAATATTATTAGTCACTGCAAAAGTAACTGGGTGTTCCCTTGTTCTCGTTAACAATACAGCAGGGATAATTTTGGACTAAGCTCCATGTTTTATGAAAAATGTACTTGATGTTTGTTGGTTCATGACAAAAGAATTCCCTGTCTGACCCATCAAATATCACACCCCATCCACTGGGAGTTTTATTCTACTAGAGCCTTTTGTTGTTGTCTTTTGAATCCTTTGATGATGCTGACGTACAGCCATGCAGATTGGTGGTCCTTCCAAAAATTATCCAATTCAGCACTGAAGGAAGGGCACTGACCTCAATAAAACATACCAATAAATAACTCTACAGATTCTAGATTCACATGCCCTTGTCTGCTATTATTAATTTCCCCACTTAAGTACTTATTTCCAGTTTGAAAACTGCTTTTGGCAGGTCCTGCTGGTTCAGTAGAAACATAGATGTGGAGTGAGTCATGTAGCTGGTCTTGCAATGTGAACTTCCTGACATTTACAAAGGAAGTGGACTTTTTCAAAATGCATTTTAGAAGACCAGAGTTTATCTTTTGATGAATGGAGGGGATGGGTTGGGTTTCATTGGGGATTTTTTCACTTTGAATAGTTATCTCCCTTCAGGAGGTTTTAGGTAAAGCATTTTACCAAAGGGAAACATTTTGGCAGGAAATTTGATTAATTGGGTGGAAATTATAAGATAAAGTCCCAGCAAGACTCAGCTGTGGAGTGACAGGGCTGATTAGCCTTGTACTTGCCACTCAGGCTAGCACACAGACAACCAAGTGCCTAAGAATTGGGTTTCCGAGAAGTCAGCATGATGAGTGATAAATACTAAAGGTAGCCAAGAGAAAAACTGAGAGATACAAGGTCTAAAATGGATTTTATATTTATCTCCACATTTTGTTTTCAACTGTGAGTTCTCTCTGAAAGCTGAATAGCTGCAGTGAATGAGTGCTTTCTTTAGCATCACCTCACAGTCCTGAGGTCCTACAAAGGACCTGAGGGGTTTGGTTTCATTCAGTTGTGTTTAAGCACAGCTCTTCTGCTAACCAGGAACAAAGTTTCACCCCAGACTGCTGGATGGTTATACTCCCATTGCACAATGCTTTGCTTCAATTCCTCCCCTTGGAGATAATGCATTTTGTAAAAATAAAGAACGTTCATCAAGCCACACAGGAAAAAGGAAGAGTTTGGTTCTGCAGCTCACAGATGTCGTTTGTGAAAATGAGGACAGAGTTTCATATCCCTGCTACAGTTAGAAGAGGAATTGAGACTTGCTGCGTACTTCCACTCGTCCTCCAAACAGCAGAAGCTCAGATTGCAGTATCTAGATTAAAACCTGTCTCTCGCACCAAGAACGCACAAAAAGAGTCTCCATTTTCAAGTCTACTTCTTGTGCAAAGTTTAAGCTGGCAGGGACTCTCTGAAACTTACACAAGATAAAACAGAAGAGAACAAATCCCACTTGGGGTTTCAGTTAGGATCTCGAGCAACTCCTTTTGCTATGACAGTAGGGATTTCATACGCATCAAATGGTAAAGAACAGTGCCTCCTGATTTGGTGGCAGCCCCACAGGGATTTTAAAAGTCCCAGTGCTATCTGTATTTCAGACTAAGGAGAGTCAAGTCAATTCAGCTTGCATTTTCCCCACAATCAAAGGGTAATGTACTGCTGCTAATTATGATGTTGTCTCAATTTGTCTACTCAGGTGTGTTCTTTGTATTTCACTCCTTTGTCACCTGCTTGCCCCTGGGCAGAAGCAGCGGTGTAGCACCAAGCATCCTGGCCAGTGCCGATCCTTATATTTGCTGATAACCCCAGCAGGCTGTGCATGGTGAGCAGCCTCTCATCTGCCCTCCTTTGCCGAAAGGTATAAACAAAAAGCTCTTTGTTGATTGCTGAGAGATCAAAGAATTTGTTTTATGGGTACCTGATAGCCCCTTGCACCAGTGTATTTAGTCCTGCTGGAGGAATATTGCACTGTTCGGGCTGATCCACCTTTTAAACACACATGTACACACCTGTATGCACGATGGTATAGGGCTTGTTGCTTTAGAGATCCACACTAAGCACACAGATAAACACAGTAAGTTCCCTTTACTGAGCTGGCCTGAGATATTCTTCTTTTTTTATTCATGTTAATGCTTTCTGTGGGCAACAATAAGCAAATAAGGAAGTAGAAAGACCTGTTTTAGGTGTGATCCAAACCTCTTTGCAGCACTCAGAGGGAGAAGAAATAAAAGGCTGAAGAGTTGTAAATGGGAGGGGATTTTCCTCAATTATCTCAGAGATGGTGTGGAGCAGAGTATTTAGTAGGGTATTTAATAGAGCCCAACTGATGCTCATAGTTAGTCATCTTTCATCTGTAATCCTCCCTCCCTACACCTGGCCAATGCATCTCCATTCACTAAGTGGGGAGAATCTAACAATCAGTTGCAACTACTGTCCTATGCTGCACACTCAGTTGCAAGATCAAAGAATCATAGAATCATAGAATCATCAGGGATTGGAAAGGACCTTGAAAGATCCTCTAGTCCAACCCCCTGCCACAGCAGGATCACCCAGACCAAGTCACAGAACAGAACAGAACAGATTGGAAGTGACCTGGAAAGATCAGCTGATGCTAGGTATGAGGGTGTGCTCTGATAAATCAGGCCATTCAAAGCAAGGCACCACAGAACTTGGAAGACACTAGAAAATCTGATCTGGCGTGGATCACATTGCTTCAACTCCTACCCTGACCAGGTCAGAGGCACCAAATGCAATCTGATGTCTTTTTTGATTCTTTATGGTCACTATTTGGCTGAGCAAATCCGCTGCATAAGTGAAGTAAATGTCCTCAACTCTCTCCCTTTGGTCCTCATCTTTAGTTATTATACTTTTAAATAAATTCCTCTACTATATAGGAGTCTAGAAAGCACTTCTCTCTCCTTCCCCTCTTTCTCCCACTCAGTCTAGCTGAGGTCTTCCTCTCCACACAAATACAGAGGCACAAGTACGTTCGTGGTTACCAGACTCTTTCCTATTTCCTTTTTCATGGCACTCTGAAGGAATACCCAACTCACACCTCAGCGGAACATTTGAACCCAGCAAGGCTGAGATAGCTTAAATTCAAGCAAAACAGGCTGATGAGTGCCTATGGGTGCGAGGAACAGCTAAGCAAGTGTCTATTCTGAACACTTGTCCTCTCTTATGTTTGATAAGGAAGTGTAGTAAAAGGCCTGATCATTGTCTAATCTTCCTAACAGAGTAGTGTCATGTGCTCTCTGCTTGAAAAAGCACTTAGAAACGTACGTCCTCTTGCCCTGAGCACACACTCACACGGCAGTAACACAGCCCAGTAATTAACCAAGAGAAAGGCTTGTTCTGCAAGACCCTCAATGGCAGGCACCACTGTGATCAGTTAGACGGCTACAGTTGTCCTCTAGTCTACAGCTTTGAACCCATAGTCAAAGGCACAAAGTGATTTTGCTGCTTGGCACTGTGTACTCAGAGCTGACCATATAGCAACAGGCCTGGGACCACCAGGAGTCCTATTCATGGTCTTGGACTCCTGGATTATATAAATTACCTATGGAACACCGATGAAGCTAATATGCCAGGTTTCTTCCCCATCTTACATTCAGGCAGAGAAGGTGGAGGGTAGTTTTCTTCTAAAGAAATTTTAAAGGAGAGGGTGCAGCAGAGGAGATTACAGAATCACAGAATCATTGAGGTGGCGAGAGACCTACAAGATCCCCGAGTACAACTGTCAAACCAACCCCAGCCCCAGTCTGCCCACTAAACCGTGTTTCTTCTTTCCACATCTAATCACTTTTTGAACACCTCCAAGGATGGAGACTCCACCACCTCCCTGGGCAGCCTGTGCCAACAACTGGCCACTCTTTCAGTGAATAAATTTCTCCTAAACCTGCTCTGGCACATCTTGAGGCCATTTCCTCCTCTTCTCTAGCTAGTGACAGAGCACAAAGAGCAGGTCTTGACTGCAATCTTGTTAAGGGTAGCTTTACCCATCATTTGATAGCGACCAGGCATGTGGCCTTAAGACAAGACAATGGAGGGAGTAGGGACAGCAATAGGTGAGCTGGTTGCAGTTCTTGCAGCAGAGCTGGGTATGTTCTTTTTGCCAGCCAGTTCTAAACAGTTGCTGAAAATCAAACAGCCAGCTTTAAATCAGCAATTCATTCATTTAATAGCTTGAAAGCTGTTCCCTATTAAACAAGACACGGCAAATCTGTTCCAGATTAACAAATCGAATGAGTCACAAAACAATCCCACTCTGGTGTTAAATGTTTGGCCTCTGTGAGCTGCGTTTCACACAGATGCTGTGGCCATACTGCTAAATATAATCTGGCCAAACTCTGGTCTCTGGCTCTGACGTGAAGTGTGTCAGAGGTGTGGTCTGGCTCAGGCTTCGCATCTTAGGACCAGCTTCTGTGTCAGACTGACCCCACACATGCTGTATGGTGCTTGGCCCTGGTTCTCTTCTGTGCTACAAGTGACATCACTGTAGTCCTAAGATGTGACATTAGGGTTTTTTTAATGTGTTTTTGAGTTCAAAGCTCTGAAATGATCTGAGGGAGGCGGTGCAACTCTCAAGAGTGATGTTTTTACGGCACAAATCTTGAGGGGTGTGTTGTATACCCCAGGACATGCATGGGGTCATATGGGCATGCAGGAGGATGGTGGGACAACCTTGAGGCACTGTGTAGGCTGCAGGATGGGCTGGAGCTGCCTGATGACAGTTACTGGGAAGAGGCCACACTAGGGCAAAGGAGCAAAATAACCATTTATTGTGTGTGCAGTCAAGGGTCTGGGTGTTCAGCTCTCACCCTGTCCCCTTCTAACATACACTGTCTAGAAGAACTGAGCAGGCTCCTTTATAGGTTTTGCCATCATGGAACAATCAATGGCTTCATATCCAGATGAAAACAAGTGGAGTGTCAAAGTGGCCTGGTGTTTTTCAGTGTCTTTATCAAGGATGTGGATGATGAGACCAGGGATGTGCACACTGAAGCAAATTTAAGGTGATACTTAGTGAGGGAAAGTGATTGAGATGCCAAGTGACAAAGCTTTATCCCAGAAGGCTTTTCAGAAACATGAGAATTGGGCTAGTGAGGAATTCTTGAAACCCAGCAGGGGGATGTTCAGAGATCTGTGCCTGCAAGGAAAAACTCTGCGCATTGGCACGGGTTGGGAACTGACCAGTTGAGTCTTGGTGGGAGGGAATCTGTGCCAGCAAAAAGACAGGCTGAGATTAGATGGAAGTTTAAGGCACTAATGTAAAGCCAAGGAAACAGAAGTCAATTCTGCTCAGTGGAAGCAGGAGTCCAGAGGAATTCTAACACGGAAAGGTACAGAGTAGGTCACAACAACATTGGGATTGCCACCATAAAGCAGTGAAAGGGTGCCAAGACTGGTTAAAAAGGTGAACCCAGGAGGCTTCATCTAACTAGCCAAGGTAACCAGAGATTTACCCCTGGATATGGGGTGCAAGTGGAAGTGGATACACTTCATGGGAAAGCCTGAGTCCACCTCCCCATGGTCTGTGGTGCTAGGCAGCCATGCAACAAGGGAGAATCCAGCTACAAGAAAACAGTGCCCTGTGTCATTGAACTCTCACTGGGTTGTCTCACGTTTGGTGATGTGTACATCTGAGCCACGAGGGTTGAGCAGGATGATTAAGAGCAGCATCACCCTGGGAGCAGATTATGAATATACTGAACTAAAACCTGTGGAGCTCCAAGGCCCCGCATCTGAACTGGCTGCCTGTGCACCACCACTTTGTGTCCTATCAGCTCAGAAAGACCCTGAGCAGATGGATAAGGGATGACAGGAAGAACCCTTGTTAACGGGCCTTCCTTGCTGGAGTGCATTCACTGCTGTTTGTCCCCCACATCGTAGGTTATCTTCCCCTCAGAAGCAGTTCCTTAAAAGCCATCAGAATTTGAAAAAGGTCAGAGATCTGTTGTCATTTTTACTGTTGATTTTTCAAACACGATGCCTTGGGCTGTTTGTGAACAGGACGATAAGCTATCTTGTCAGAAACTTAAATGAAGTCTGAAAAAGATTCTTAGAAAGAAGACTTTGGCTGTAACTAGTTAACATGTTGTGCAAAGCTTACAGCTCTGTGTGCAGCAGCGTTTTAAACTGTGAATTACAGTAAATTGGAGAGCACGCTCTTAAAAATACTATTGTCTGGTGTGGGCAAAATCAAAACCCTTTCACTGGAATCTTTGTTTGCAAAACCATCGGCATGTCTCTTGATTGAGTTATCACTGACAGTAGTTCCAAGATACAAAAGCCTGCAGAATCCAAATATCTGTGACGTTTGATGTAGGCTGGGAGAAGGGACAGATCTTGCCTTCCCAGACAGCTCTGCAGCTCTTTTACAGCATTATAGTTTCAGTAGTGCAAGTTGTTTTACAAAGGCTGGAAGCAGATTTGAGCTGCCTGAGATTTGTTATTTATTGACCATTAGTCAGTGCTTTTCACCACAGTTTTGGTCAAGCCAAAAGTTCCAGAGCTCAGAAAGCCTTATCAGCCCTATGATTCTACAAGTTGAGGCTCGGAAAGCCTCATCAGCCCTATGATTCTACAAGTTACTCAGCTTGTGTCTGCTTGGTATATGCACCCATCTCAAACCCAAAGCTCTGTCACCTGGGCTTCCTGCTTTCTCACTGGGGTTTCCTAGACCTGAAACCTTCTTAAACACAGCTAAACTTTCTCAAAACCAGCAGCTATCCCTCGTGTTTGACCTTAAGTGAGAGAAAACCTACAGAACACAAAGTTAACTTTCACATGAGCTACCAGATCCCCACGCCCGTTCTTTTGGCTTCTTGCTACTGCATCCGTCTCCCATCTGATCAGGAAAATAGGAACCTGTCACCATCCGAGCTCCAGAGTGACTGAACAAAGTCTACAGGACACAACGCTGGGGTTTCTCTCCTAATTGGAAGCCCCTAAATCTTGGGTGAATGGTTCAGCCTAGGATAGATAATGCCATTCCTTTTCCTCTTTTGAAAGCAAAGCTCCTATATTAAGGAACTGATTTAAGTGTTTAAACAGAAACAATGACAACAATGAATCATTATTGTTATTTAACTCTGGGAAGGACTTTGGGCTTCACAGCATGAGCGAATGTTTATCAGAAGAAGGTGTTTTAAAATAACGGCTAATCCTAACCTTAAATATTTACCAGATCTGCAGACTCAGTATCACACCTCCGTGCTCTGGCTCAGCTTTTCTCTAGTACCAGGGAACACGCTGAGGCCCCTCAAGATTATTCCAGGGAGTTTTGATAGTTTGCCAGGAAAACTCTTGAGTACATAAAGCTGTATGCTGGCAGTGGGCACGCAGACGATACGCCTGCTTCAGGACGCTGCAGCTGCTGGAAGAAGGGCACTGCCCCTGTTGGTGAAGAAAGGGCTGTTTTGACTGACTTCTAAGAAGAGGCACTGTCAGTGCACTGTCCTGAAGCCAGGACACTTGTGGTACCAGGATCCATGCTGTTGGGATTCCCCACCCCTCAAGTCCCCCTTTTTTTCAGTGTGCTGCTGGATCTGTGTGATCATCCAGGCAAGGAGCACAGATGGCACAGATGCAACAGTGGCTGATCCCCAACAGCCAGATGCTCCTTTGATACAGGTGGGATATAGGTGAGGATGCATTCTCTGCAGCACCTTCACTGCACTAGCAATTCTGATAAGCTGCCCTTGCCAATTGTCATGAAAGAGAAGCCAAGCCAAAGCTGTGGATTCTTTCATCTAGGAAAAACACTTAACTTCACCGTGAGGCTGCTTTCCAGCATCCAGGGTTACAAATCTTGTCTTTTGGGGATAGAATCCACCAGATTCCCCCATCACTCCATTGATTAGCACACAAGCTTGTTATTACATGAGCTCTTGCTTGAGCTTATGAAGAGGTAGTATCACAGAATCATTAGGGATTGGAAGGGTCCTCAAAAGAACATCCAGACCAGTCCTCCTGCCACAGCAGGATCACCCAGACCAAGTCACACAGGAACACATCCAGGCAGGTCTGGAATGTCTCCAGAGAAGGAGACCTCACAACCCCCCTGGGCAGCCTGTTCCAGTGCTCCGGGACCCTCCCTGGGAAGAAGTTCCTGCTGAAATTTCTATGGAACCTCCTCTGTTCCCATTGCTCCTTGTCCTATCACTAGATGACCTTGAGAAGAGCCTAGCTCCATCCTCTGGACATCACCCCTCACATATTTATAGACATGAATGAGATCACCCCTCAGNTTGGCCCTCTTGGCCACAGGAGCCCATTGCTGGCTCAGAGTCATCCTGCTGGCCACTAGGACCCCCAGGTCCCTTTCTCCTACACTGCTGTCCAATAGGTCAGTCCTCAGCCTCTCCTGTTCCCTTGGGTTGTTCTTGCCCAGATGCCAGACTCTCCCCTGACCCTTGTTGTCCCTTGTTCCATTTCTCTCTGCCCAGCTCTCCAGGTCTCTCTCAATGGCAGCACAGTCTGCTGGGGTGTTGGCAACACCACCCAGCTTTGTGTCATCAGCAAACTTGCTGACAGAGCACCCTAATCCCTCATCCAGATCATTAATGAATAGATTGAAGACGACTGATCCCAGTACTGATCCTTGGGGGACCCCACTGGATCCAGGCCTCCAACTAGACTCTGTCCCATTAACCACCCCTCTCTGGCTTCTGTCCTGCAGCCAGTTCACGATCCACCTCACTACCCTGGAAGCTGAGCATGCCTTTTTCTGTTTATTGCTTTGTGCTCAATCTACTCATGGTGTAAATATTTAGGGAAGAAAAATGGCACAAACATCACAGGAGCATGTGGAGAAGGGAGGTGCAGACATCCTGGAAAACAGGAGATGTGACCCTGCAAGGCACTAGAAGGAAGGTTTACAGCCAGTTTCCTATTGGAGAACCTCAGGCAGTTTCTTGTATTTGTCATCATTTAAACAGCACAACACTTCAAAAGATGGGCACCTGAAGCACTGAGCTGCTGCATAAACAGGCATTAAAAAGAAGATGTGAGTTGAAAATACTACTGGAAGTACAAACTCACTGCATGCATTTGAAAAACAAGGCTTGGAGCCTCAAGGCTTTGAGTAAGAAGGAAGGCTTGAGACAGGAAACCAGCGTTGGAAAGGTATTCCCAGCATTTTCCAAATACTACTTTTCTTTTTCCCCCTAAAGCGAGAAGGTTGCCAAGCAGCTTGCAGCCAGAAGAACAGAACCTGTGTGTTCATATAAAATTATAACAAATTAGAGCTGATGGGGGCTCTAAGTGGGAATCTGTCTGCCTCTTGGATGAAAAGATCTACAGAAAGCAGACATCACTTCTCAAGGTTTTTTTTAATCTGCTTTAAAATCCTCAGTTGGGGGGTTTTTCCAGGCGATGTCTTCTGAGATGCATTGCATCCAGAAATTATTTTCTGGGTTTCCTTCCTGTTAGCTCTTTCTTATCAGGGACTGAAGGCACTTGGAGAATGTATTTGCCTTCTGAATGGAACACTCCTGATAACATTCCCTTGTCCGTGAAGGTGAGCAGTTCAGGGGATTTCCTTCTCTCTGACATCTCTACTGTTGTCTGTCTTCCCCTTTTAGCATTTTGAAAAGCAAAACAAGCTTTTTTTTAAAAGAAACAATCCCTCATCAATCTTGTTTCCTAAAGCTCCTGCCAGGCTCACCGCTCTTCACTCAGCAGTGTCTGTTTTCTTTACATCTTCTTCTAATGTGCAGGATCCAGAAGTGGCACTGAAATATGGAAGTCAGATGTGGTGAAGGGTGTCTCTTAGGTTTGTTGCTCAAAGAGGGCTACGTGAACAGCAAATCACCTCCGGTGTTTGCCATGCAGGACTCATACTCACATGTCCCAGGCTGATATCAGATCAGTTGCTAAAGTATATTTAGTTCATATTTAGTTTGTAGAACCTGTGCTGTGCTATTGCTGTCCTGTGAGCTTCTCTTCTTTCCCTGTTTCTTCTATGAGTTCTCATTTCTACATTTTCAATAAATCAATCAATTAAGGGCCTTTCTTCTGTTCTTTATTTGCGTTGAACCTGCCTGCAGGGGTTGGTGCAAATTCCTCATACAATTGGAATTCTCTTTTACAGCAACATAAATCACGTGTTGAAAGGGCTGCTGGATGCTTCACATCCTTGCTGGGCAGCAATTCTTGTGCTCCAAATCATGCCACAGAATTCTGTGGTTAAGTACTCAGTTGCATGAGTGTGGTGGGTTTGCCCTTCGCTGGGTGCCAAGGGCCCACCAAGCTGCTCTTCTACTTCCTCCTTTGATGGTAGGATGGGGAGAAAATGAGATGAAGGTCTGCGGCTTGCCATAAGCCCAGGGAGATCACTCACCAGTAACTGTCAAGGGAAAGACAGAGTCAACTTGGGGAAGATAATCTAATGACTTTCTAATTAATAACTGAGTAGGACAGTGAGAAATGAAAGCAAAACTGAAAACAACTTCTCCAAATCCTCTTTCTTCACAGGCTGAGCTTCACTTTTGAGCCTTCTACCTCTTCCCCCTTGAGTAGCACAGGCTTATGGTGAGTTAATCTCACACTGTCTCTGCTGCTCCTTCCTCCTTATGCTCTTGCCCTGCTCCAACGTGTGTTCCCAACCATGGGACACGGTCCTTCATGAACTGCTTCAGCACGGGTGCTTTCCACAGGCTGGAATTCTTCAGGAATGGACTGCTCCGCTACAGGTTCCTAACAGATCATCGGTTCTGGCAGAAGACTTGCTCTGGCATGGGCTTCTCTCTGTAGGCCACTGCTTCTTCCAGGAGCCTCCTCCAGTGTGGGCTGCAGTGTTGTTCAGGTCACATCTAGCAGCTCTGAAATGACACCCCCCATGGGCTGCAGGTGAACGTCTGCTCCACTGTGGACTGTCAGGGGCTGCAGCATCACAGCCTGCTTCACCATGGTCTTCACCATGGACTGTGGGGAAATCTCTGCTCCAGAATCTGAAGCACCTCCTCTCCTTCCTTCTTCACTGACTTAGATGTCTGCAGAGCTGTTTCTCTCACACATTCTCAGTCCCCTCTCTCACTGCTGTTGTGCACCAGTTTTTTCTCCTCATTAATTCTATTAGAGAAAGCCACTGCCACCGACAGGCTCAGCGTTGGCCAGCAGCCTGTCTTTCTGTGTTCCAGCTCTGTCCACGTGCGGGGCAGCTTCTGTCATCTTCTCACTACTGCAGTCCCCCTGCCACCAACCTCTTGCCATGTGGAGCCCGAGCAGCGAGTTACCAAGTCAGAGAAGCAGCTAAATTCTCTTAACATGCTCTAGCCCTGATGAAGCCGTGCTGGCCGTTTCCTAGCAGGGTATCATCTTCCAAGGGTTCGCAGGCCATTTCATAATTAGTTCCAGTAGCTTTCTGCATTCAGCTGAATTCCCTGGATTTGTTCCTCTTCTTGGCTTCCACCTCCTTAAAAGGAGAGGGCACTCATTCTTCGTCAGCCCTTAGGGCTCACCTCACTGCAGCCAGCTCTTCAATGTGTCTAGCTAAAGCACATAAACAGGAGCGCACCTGGTGATGCTCTTGCCGGTTCCGGTTGCACATGGCTGTGCTCCTCTGTCCTGTACAATGTTTACGTGGCTGATGTTTATGAATCATCTCTTTCTCCGGTCGATATGGTGCCTGTTCCACAGTTGAATTCTGCACAAGAAGCCCAAGTGTTTGGCACACTCTTGATTCACTTTTGATAACACAACTCCTACTTCAACAATCTGTCGTTTGTCATAACCATGCAGCGAGCAACAAAAGGTCTCTGTTTGATGGTTAATGCCAGACACATTCCCAGGACTAGCAGACTGAGGAGACTATGAGGTAGGAAGAAGCCAGAGAGAAACAAAAACCAGCCAGGAAGAATGTGCAGTTGTTCTCTGGGTTCTATATAAATTCAGCTGGATGGTTTATTATCTTTAAAAATGAAGAATTTCCCTTTGGTTATAGAAATCAGACTCCTAGTGAGTGTGAATCACAGAGTCACAGAATTATTGAGGCTGGAAAAGCCCTCTGAGCTCATCCAGCCCAGCCCAGGACCTAACATTGCCACATCAGCCAGACCAGGGCACTAAGAGCCACAGCCAGGCTGTCCTTCAACACCTCCAGGGATGGAGACTCCACCANTCCCCAGTACTTGAGGGGAGCCCTCACCAGTACCCAGTACAGGGTGAGAATTTAGTCCCCAGTCCTGCTGGCCACGCTATTGCTGATCCAAGCCAGGATGCTATTGGCCTTTCATGCCACCTGGGCACCCTGCTGGCTCCTGTTCAGCTAGTAACACAAATCAAAATCCTTGAGTCCAAGCTAGGGTTAAGAGAAAGGTCTCCACGTTTAAACTACTGAAAAAACCAAACTGCCAGTGAAGTGTGGAAGCACTCAGCATAAAACCCTCATTTCAGGGGAATTAGCAGTGTAAATAGCGCCCTGTACCTAACAGCATCTTGTGTTTGTACCATTAAACTGTGCAACCGAGGAAGGATTTAACAACTGATGGCCACCTATGCTGTCCAAGAAAAAGCAAAGTCCCCTGTAGGATGGTGTTAGTCCTTGGTCGAGTCCTCTTTAAATGAATTCCCTTCCCAGAGGGATAAAATTTGGGTGACCTTTTCAGGGCTTCACTCTAGAGTGTGCTTTGTTTATTGAGCACTTTTGGAACAGATTGGGCTGCGATGCATTTTTGTTTAATAAAATGTAGCTGGGCTGCTTCCACTGCCCTCCTACTCACTGCAGCCCAAAGCACTCTCTGGGTGTAACACTACGAAGAATTTGGCCACTGACCTGCAAACGAGTGACTCATGCTGGATCACATCAAACAGTTTCCCCGTTGGAGACTTTAAGAACAGAGGGCTGCTGCTTCCCTGCTGCCTTTACAGCATGTGGGAGACTTCAGAGGATGGGAGCTTTCCAGGGGATTAACAGAATCATAGGTAATGGTGGAGGCTGGAAGGGATCTCTGGAGGTTATCTGCTCCAATCCACCTGCTCAGGCACCACCACATAACGAGAGCTGCTCAGGACCTGATTTCCATCAGGCTGGCTTGGTGTGGAGTGCTGGTTACTCAAATCCACAGCTTTGCTGATGCTCTCCACAGTGCAGAGACATTCAGGAAAACCCCCAGCTGGGCACTTGCACCAGGGTCCCCTGTGAAGTTGCATATCTGAGCCTGCCTGTCCCAGAGTCTAACATGGATTCTATCCATATATTTGCCTGCCCAGGTTTTTGTATCACTCTGTGTGTTTCCTTTCCAGGTCCTCTCACCTGGGATATGTGGAAGCATCGTTGTTTCCATTCACAGGATCAGGGAATACCACATGGATGCATGCATTTTGTTGTAGGATGTAAGGCTTACATTATACAAGTGGGCTGCCTAATCCAATGCATCAACTAGCCGAACTGGCCAACCTCGTTACCACAGGGTGTTTTCTTCTTGCTCAACCGGGGAGCTAAATGCTGTCTCTGCCTGGAAAAATTAGCAAGAAATGTAGTTTTGGAGCAATTGTTTTGGAAGCATCATCCCAGGCAGGGAATAGAATTGTTTTAATGAAGGTAATCTGGAGCTGGAAAGCTGCACTTGGATCCAAGAGTGCCTGGTGATATGTGGGACCCTAACGGTGAGACTGACTCATAACAGAGCACTTGGGGCTGTTTAATTCATGATGCATCTGATCCAAACCAAAGCAGGATTTACTTGCCCTCAGGGATCACTGTGTACATGCAGAGGAAACAAAGGGCTTACATCCTTCAACACAAAATATTTCAGTATAAATAGCTCACAGCTAATCTCTAAAACCTTCTGTCAGCCAGCTGCAGAAAAGGGAGTAAAGCAAAAGCTTCTGGTGAAGGGCATCTTCAGCTTGCAGGGTGGGCTTGGTGTTTTACAGCCTGAAAACCCCACGTTAAGCTTGGTTTCTCCATCTAAAACCCATGAGTGTTGATTACTTTTAGCAGGAGAGCCTCTTTCAAAATCCAGAAGCTGTGTCTTCTCTGTCCAAGAGACAGAACTATAGAATAAGCTCAGCAGATTGAGCAGACCTGTGCTCCAGGGGAGAAACTGAGGCAACAAACGTCTCACTGCCCACACTGCAAACCCCCTTCTTCTCTTCTAGGACCTGTTATGACCAATCCAAGCAGCTCTACCAGAGACAAAATTCCAAGCATGGTGTGGGTGACAACTCCCCCAGGGTCACCTTCCCTATAGGCAGTGAGGGCAAGGCTGAAGCTTGCTCTCCCTTTGGCATCGTTCCTGCTCTCTGAACATCCAGGCTCCCGTGCTTTCCTCTAGAGCTGTGACCTCAGCTTCATAGTACAAAATCAGCACCCCTGTGGACCTTGTGATAGGAGCCAAGCACCATTTCCTAGACAAGATAAGTGTTTAGTGGTGTTAAGTGCAGCCCCATGGGACAACACAGCTTGTTGCCTGATGCCTGGGCTACTTTGCAGTGAAACTGCAGCATTTCAAGGGAAGAAAGACAAGTTCTATCAGCCAGCTTGCTCATCTGCTGTCAGCCACAGAAGGTTGTCTAAGAAGAATGCAAGGAAGAAGGCTTTCTGAAAGTCAAGCAAGGGCAGGCAGTCGGTGTGGGCAGGATTTTGTGAAAAGGTCAGGAGTGTCTTGTCAGCCTGTTTAATATTTCAGCTGCACAGACAAAAACTGCTCTATGCTCGGAAGAAATACTATGGAAAGTAGCTGACTGTAATCACCCACTGAGACAGGCTCTGCTCGTAGCTGACTCTCAGCGTTTCCTCTGTTAAAAACATGATGCTCCATCGTAGGACCCCGTGTTCAACTGCAGTGCTGAACACAAGGCAGCACAAACACGTCCCACCATGAGGTGGAAGTGGCCCTGCAACAAAACAAATCATTCTCAGAGGACCCGTGGCCAGACCTCAGGAATGCCAAGCCCTAGGCTTTACATACACAATCCTCACAATGAAATCCAGAGACAAGATTCCCTAAGCTCTGCATAACATGAGCTGAACTTGCAGAACAAGGACTGCCCACCCAACAGGAAGCTCAAGGGTTTGCTGCATCTACTATCCTACTCTGGATTTATATGCCTGAAGAAGAAGATAAATGGAGTTACCTCTATCTGCTGGAGTTACCTCAGAGCTGCCTGCTGAGAGCCAGGTGACTACTCTGTGCGGGCTGCCCCCGGCTCTCGGCTACACCCGGATCCAACTTTAAGAGGAGTGCGAGAGCAGTGACCTGTTCAAAAGTGCATGCAGCTTATTTTAGAGTACTTTCCAGGCAGGTGGGGGATGTGCTATGCCAAAGGTGTTCCCATATAGAAGACCCCTGCCGTTGGCCTTGACTTATCAGTGTGGCTGGTACAAGAAAGCATTGTGCAGAGAGTTATGAAACTGATGAAGAGAGTTCTGCCTGCACATCTCATCTTTCTTTCCACTGTGACCCAAAATGAATGTCTTATATCTCTCTACTCACTTAGTTTCTAGATCCCGGGGATCTAGGGATCCTCCTTGCTGTGCTAATTATTGAGTCATGGTTCACAGCTCGATGCACTAGGCTGTAGAGAGCTACAGTGCTTGAGTGAAGTGAGGAGCTCCTTGGAGTCCGCACAAAGCACTGCATCATGTGCTGCACTGGGTACGAACCCCAGCACAGGGGCCTTAAGTTGGCTTTTTTCAGTGACTTCCCCGTCTTCTTTTCCACAAAACAAAGCCTTTTGTATTCTCCCAGCCAAAATGATCCAAAAAGGGAGAGGACAAGGCGTAAAGAACCCTCAGCTCCTCTCACACTGCAGTTCAGAGTGCCTTTTGTAAGGGACCACTCCACGGCACTGTCCTGTATAATTGGCTTTCCAGAGCATTCCTGAAGGGAATATCTGAGAGCAGAGATGAATGCTCATGCCCTTTGCTCTACCAGTCTCCAGAGCTGAGAGGACTGTAGGTTTCCTTCTCTTTCCCATAATAAAGAAGTCCTGTAAGAGCAGCACTGCTTTGGTTTACCCTGCAAACCTCCTACATCTTGATGACTTTTGTAATGACTCTTGGCAATGAGCAAGGTAAATAGACCAGAATTAGAAACAGGTCTGTTTAGTTCAAGATGTGAGTGACTGCTTTGGAAATGAAACAATAGAGGTTTGGGGGGGAGAGGGCAGGATGGGAGGACAAAAATGCATTAAAAGTGAGGTGTAGGGAAAGGAAGATCAGAGTGGACTCAAGTGTGTACCAAACACAGCCACAAACAAACACGTGTAGAAGCAACATTTTCCTTCCTGAATCAGTCTGACCACAGAACTTGTTTGGTGGCCAATGCTTGCGAAATAGCAAGCTGTAAATAACCAGCTCCCGATCAGCAGCGCTGTGGTAGCTGCAGGGGCAGGCACCCTGTCTTGAGAAAGTCCAAGAATGGCAGTGGCAATCCACAAAGGTCAAACATGAACAGAGAAGGAATGCTCTTATCACAATATTCAGTAAGAAAGCACGTGATGTCCCCACTGTGCCCATGCAGTTGCCTGGTACCTTGCATTGAAACTGCTCTTTCCAGTCTGCCCTGGATCCAAACCAACCCAAAAGGCAGTTCCCTTTTCAATGGACACTTTCAGTGTCGAGAGCCTGTAACAGAGAGCCTCCTGCTCCTGGCACGGGAGGACAGCTCCAGTGATGATGGTGATCTGTATAGGAGGTACGTAAAGGACCACCAGAGTCACGGGTAGGTATCACCATGGAAGCAAGCAAAGATGCAGTGTGTGACAAGAACTCGAGGAACGAGAAATGTTGTCTTTATTTGGGCTCTGGCATGAGTCAGTTCTATAACATGAGATATAAATTCCATCTATGATCTGTGTGGGAATGCTGGTAACCAGCGGTGCATGATGAGGTGGAAAGGGGACCAACCACCCAGTTCCCTAAGGACAAGTTATATGGAAGTTCAAGGCAGGCAGAGCCTAAGGATTTCATTGTACTTCTGCAGGAGGCTGGGCTGTGCATGAGTTTGTCCACTGAAATAATGACCACTTTGCTGCAGGGAGCCAGCAACAAGTGCCTGGCCATGGAGGAGCTGCAGGGGCAGCTGTTTACCACTTGTCAGATGTGCTGCTTGTACTGCTGCTGCCCATAGCTCCCCTGCCTGCTCCAGGTGGCTTTACCAGGGCAAAGCCCATCTAATGCCAGCCCATGCTGTTCTGGGAGGCTTTGGAGAGATGGGTGGCAGGTGGGACCCAGGGCAGACTCTGAAGGGAGGCCAGAAATGATGGTCTGAGCTAGTGCTCGACCTGCTGCAGGAGCAGCAGTTGGGTTTGGTGCTGAACTCCTGTCAATGTCATGTGTGCAGTAGTTCTTCAGCCTTCAACAATTGTTAATGTCAGGTGATAAATCTGAGACGAGGTTACCTCTGTCTGCAGAAGGTGGTATTAGCTAGTTTGGGTTGTTAATGAGCTTGGAAAAAGTCTAATGTGCTTACAAAATCGAATCAGTAATTGTCTTCAGTGCAGAGTCCTGTACCAGGTCATACAGCTAAACACAAATTGTAGTGGCTTGGTATTTAATCTGTTCAATGTTTGCCCTATAAACAAACCTATACACAGTCTGTACGCCTAATTTTCCACGTTTATCTATTAAAGTCATAGTCCACAGCTTGTAGGAAAAAGCCCTCAGTCTAACACAATGACTAAAATACTCCTTTCAAAGCAGGAGGACAAAAAATCCCCATTGTGCAGTTAGATAACCTTGGGCACGGGGTTCTAAAGGAACTAGCCCGTTCTGAACGAGTACGTGCAGTAACTGGAAACACTGCAGTCTTATAAAACAGCCTTATAAAACTAGAGCCTGTCATTTACCCTAATTAGCCAGCGACAAACCCTTTGGTTAGATAGTTTCTTGTGTCTGAGCTTCCATTTGGTTCCTGCTGGGTCCAGGATACATTCATCTTGGGTGAAT
Source organism: Upupa epops (assembly GCA_013397515.1). Taxonomy (NCBI): domain Eukaryota; kingdom Metazoa; phylum Chordata; class Aves; order Bucerotiformes; family Upupidae; genus Upupa; species Upupa epops. The sequence goes on from VZRI01011404.1 coordinate 112,046, forward strand.
CAGTGACAGAGCCGTAAGTCATCCAAGATGACTGACTCACAGTCCCATGATTTTGAGCAACAGTTGGGTTTACAAACTCAGTAACACCATGCCGCTGAAACCAGTGCTTTGCAGAAAGCAGATCCCTTTCTCAGAGATACTCTGGCCATCAGCCTGTGCAGGGCAGAGCCAAGTCTCATCCACCAGGCAGTTATCTGCATCACTTTGATCGGCAGGTCACCTGTAAAGATCTTTAAATCAATGAAGCTTTTGGCTTGAAATAGCTTTAAAACACCAGGTCCAATCCTTGCTAGGCAATCCTGGGGGAGAGTAAACACACTATGAATGATTAGCTAACTTGACCTCAGCTCTCACGTCTAACAATGTCTTTTATATGGAAACTACTAAGCGCCAATGAAAGCTGTGTGAGTGCAGTTATTGTTGCTGATCGAGGTCCCTGCTTTGCCACCCACATTCTTTAAGAGCCTGCTAGAAAAATGTTCTCTTTTCAGAGCTCATTTAGCAATGCAGTCACATGAGGTGCACAGGTCATGGTTTTCGCAGTGGCACAGCACACTGAACTCCCATGCTCTGCACTATTTTGTGTGCAGGACTGGCTTTTTCCACTTGGACAGCCACAGAGCAGATTTAGTTACTCCTGATCTAGTCCAGTGAGAGGACATTTGCCACCAAGTCTTTTACACATGAAATATTTTCTGCAGCTGCCAAGGATGAAACCCAGGTGAAGTTCAGCTAGGCAAAGCCCAGGTAAAGAGGGACATCTGGAAACAATGCTGTCACCACATGGTACTGGCCAGTGTCCTGTGAGATGGCTCTTCCCAGAAGGGCCCTAGAGAAGTGGGACTGTGGTGGCATGAGACAAAGGGTGAGGCAGAAAGAGAAGTGAAACATGAGGGTGCAAATGCAGGACAGACTTCAGTAAACCTCACTGAAGCAAGAGCTTTGAGCTCAGGGGCAGAAGGATGATGAAAAGGAATGAAAACTTTGGCCTCTGCCCGTTGTCACGTGAGGATGTGCATCATTTCCCTGTGTACCTAGCAGCACAGCACAGGCGACGCTTCACGTGGGCAGGAATCCAGGCAGCTGACACTGGTGGGCAACACAGAGACATTTTTCTGTGCTAGCAGAGGGTGGTTGATATTTGGTCTTAGAAAATGCTGAGGGGAGGTGGACTCATGGGCAGAGGTTTCAGACTGGATGAAGGTGTGGCACACAGGTAACACATGGACAGAATAAGTACTCGAAATCTTTAGTCTTGCAGTAGGACTGAAGCAGTAGGACTGCTATGTAAACAAAGAGACAAGTAATGAGGTTTCGTGGGCAGGTGCAGCTCGTTCAATGTGTGTAGGATAGACACAAATAAGCTAGACATGATAGTGAGGGCCTGTAAGATGCAGACTCTTTATACCCTTCTTAAAGAGCTGCTTCAGGGGTGACTGAGAATGGAGCACCTTGATCCATGTGGAGGGCTCACAAGCATCTGGCCATCACACTGTTCACAGGACTATGAGCAGAGCCTATGCCTCACTGAAGTTGGCAGCATGTTAACCCATGAAAGCATGAAGCCCCGTTAAACCGTTCTCTCCTCGCTTGAAGGAGTTTAAAGACCCCAGAGGTCTATAACTTCTGCTGGGGAAGTACTTTGCATTTACACACTGGATGGCTGCAGTGTCTATTTTGAAGGTGTTGGCCCTACTCATCTGGAAACACACAGCTGAAACCATAACTCATAGGAGCTGGCCTGGGAAGGTCCAAACACTGAACACTAAAGTCAGATACCGAGACTTGGAAGGCAGGTCTTTGCCAGCTGAAAGAAAATGCTGACTGACACACTCCAGCAAGCAGGCTTCTTCAGCTATGTGAAGAACTATACAGGATCTATGAAGATCTATCTTCCCCCTACCTCACATTGTTTTTGTGAATGAAAAGACAGTCTGAAACTTTCCCCTGTGAAAGATAAGGTTGAAAAGAGAAGTGATGGGTTAGCATAATATTGGATAAGCAGGAGAAGAGGTCCTGGGAGAGCTAAGTATGTGAATAACAATATTTATCATGCTGAAAACACTACATTTACTGGGACAAAACCAACTAAGCAATTCTCATCTTGCATGGCTGCCAGCAAGATCTGTAGCAAAAATAACACATCAATTGTTGACCTTTAATCACTCATGAAGACCAGGCTCTGCTGCTCTTTATCATACGCTGAAATGGAGAAGTAGTAGGTCAGGTCCTTTGCAGCAAGATAGATGTCAGTGAGACACCTCTTGGTGTAAAGTGCTTGTTGCTTAGATGTTAGCAAGTACTTAACAGTCAATTATTAATTAAAGGGAGGGACTGTTGGTTGGCTGAGCTGATGGAAAGGCTGAGGGAGCTGGGTCTCTTGAGGTTGGAGAAGAGAAGCTTGAGGGGTGACCACATGAATGTCAATAAATCTGTGAGGGGTGGGTGTCAGGAGGATGGAGCCAGGCTCTTCTCAAGGTCATCTGGTGATAGAACAAGGGGCGATGGGTGCCAGCTGGAACAGAGGAGGTTCCATATCATTATTAACAGGAACTTCTTCCTGATGAGGGTACTGGAGCACTGGACCAGGCTGCCCAGGGGGGTTGTGGAGTCTCCTTCTCTGGAGACGTTCCAGACCCTCCTGGATGCGTTCCTGTATGACTTGATCTGGGTGATCCTGCTGTGGCAGGGGGATTGGACTGGATAATCTTTCAAGGTCCCTTCTGTTCCCTAATGATTCTATGATTCTATGATTTGGAGACAGCAGATCCAAAGTCTTTCCCCAAGCCTGCCATTGCCTTTTCCTCTCTTTTTTTCCTTGGCAAGCAATTCAGTCTTTATGAGTTCCAGCCTGTCTGTCTGTAAATACAGATAACGTGTGCACACTCAGATATTAAACTAACGTAGCTTTTCCTTCCATTCACAAGCTGTCCATGAGCAAGTCCTGTTGTTGTTGTGAGTCCTCACTGTACAATGCATTTCTTTTCACGTGCTGGTTAGCACAGGACTCGCTATCTAAAACTGAAACCCCCATAACCAGACTTGTTACTGGTTACCTGTTACCAAACCTGCCTCACTAGTGCATTGGTTTTTGTCGTTAACCAATATAAAGTTCCTCTGTCTTGGGCACACTGGGAAAAATCATTTATAGCTGGAAGGGAGGATTTGCTTGACATGGAGATCCTTTCATTGAGAGAGAATAGTCACCAGCATCTTTGCAATGGGTCAGCACTGCTGGATGAGAAATAAGTTCGTTCCTGACTCCAAGGCTACAGGCAGGACAGTTCCAGCTACCTCACAACATTCTTGGTTTAGTCCAAATGTCACTTAGAGGGGGAGAGGCTGAAAGAAAATCATAAATGCTCTGGGCACATTTTGAAGAGGAATGATTAGAATTCCACCAGAGACCCAAATCCAACCTTCTGCTCATCAGTGGAGGGATGAACAGGGGCAAATAGATGTTGTTCCTGCCTCCACACCAGCTGGAGATTTTCCAAATCTGGTGCTTAACAGCGTAGTAAGCAGGACATCAATTAAATAGGACATGGGCACAGTGTGTACACCATGACCTGGAGAGGTCAATCTCCCAGCCCTACACTGGAGCTGCATTGCTGTGGTGCAATACAGGCAGCTTCCCACTGCCGTCTCCCTGAGCGAAACAAGAGCAAGCTCTGCCTACACCTTTCTGCTTATTGCTAGGGTCGCACTTTGCAGGGCAGGGCAGTTCATGCTGTGGCATTGGGACCGGGGGAAATTGTCATCATAACATTTAGCAGCCTCTCCCATTGTGGCAGATTTCATCTTCAATGAAGGCATCTTTAAAGAAATTGGTACTTAGACCAGAGTTTTGCCAGCCTCAGCACTCTACCTGTTCTGTTTTACTACACTTGATGCTACATGCATCTGCAGACTCCCACAGATGCTGCTCAGGCTGTAGGGTTTTGATCAGAAGTGTCTTTTATAACCCACCCAACTAACCAGGTGGTTATTTATCACAAGCAGGTAGAAAATTCCCCTCACCTCATTTTAAGCCAAGTGCATTAAATATGTGCACGAGCACAGTTAATTCCTGAGGCTGGAAAATATTGTAACCTCGTAACCTTCCCCTTCAGGAAACTGAGGCAAGAACAGACTCACAGCAACACTCCAAAGTAGCACTTAGCAACCCAGAAGAGACCTTTGACAGAAATAAGGTGTTGAACCCAAGCTGACATCCACAAAACAGCCACTGAATAACTTTGAGACTCAGGGACTCACAGTTTCCATGAAATTACCTTCAAAGCTGTGGACTGCTGCACTGAGGGTGTCTACAGCAGGCTGTGACTGGAGCCACCACTGCACATTGCTCCAGCACAGTGCTGAGCCCCCGCTGCAGCGGCCACAGCCACCAGCTCTCAGCATCAAACCAGTCCCCAAGTTGCCCAGTGTCCCAGTAGATGGGTGCATGCAGAAGGACTGATGAGCATCACTGCTCCTCTAGCCCAAGAGGACTCGAGCGTCACCAGTGAGGAGGACTAGTTTAGTCTGGGACTGGTGCAAACGAAGAATGTCTCTCCCCTGACCTTGAAGATGTACTGCTTAAAGTGCAAGATTCAGGGGACAACATGGAGTGGGAGAGGGAGAGATGCTCAGGCCAGTAAGGAACTCTCACCCCTGAGTGGGGAAGCTGGTTTTCCATTTCCTCTCTGGATTCTTATGCATTGATTGGAATGAGAGTCGTTGAACAAAACCAACCAACCGAACCCAAGGGCAATCAGAGGAACAAAGGACCCACGGAGAGTGATTTTCAGGAGAATCCTCGTGCTAAACTGGAGTGAAAGCTACAGAGGAGTGGGAGGGAAGGAGAACCCTTGGTAGAGTGTTATCATTAAAGCACCAAGCCCCCAGTTTATGTTCAACCACAAAATACAGTGTGAGGAGGAGGCTCTGCGGCAGGGCGATTCGTGCTGCCGCTGAAAGCCTTTCATGCAGCTGCAGTAGGATTTTACCCCACCCTGTGTAGGAAGGCTTCAAGCTTTCCTTAGGTGGCTGGTGGCAGTGTCCCAAGTCAATTGGAGGCCTTTGAGATCAAAACAAACCAGAACAATCCCTTCCTAGGGAGTTTCTTCCCGTCAAGCATTTTTGTGAGGATTCCAACCTCTCCCAAGAGTTCTGGCTGTCAAAATCCAGAGAGCAAATGTTTAAGAGCTTCCTTCGCCCTTCTCAATCTCTGGCTGCTCTGGCGAGGAGGCTACTTTTCTTGTGCCTGGGGTGGTGTCACAGAGGGCAATGAATCGCTCAGCCATGGTGCTGTAATTCCCAGGCCTCTCTGGGAGGAGGAAGAAGCATCAGCGTACTTCAAGGCTGTCAGCTGAGGTCAGGACTTCCTTCCTGACCATGGATGGCCAGCCTGGGGCTGACCTCCTGCTTGTCGCCTGCTGTAGAACCCGATGGCAACCTCAAAAGCCTCATTGATTCTGGAAGTGGAATTTGGCCAGCATCTCTAGAAGATGGCTTGGCTGACCATGTGCATAGGGAGGGAAGGTATCTTCTTAGTTCCAAGCAGAAGCACTGACCTCCTTTCTCTCTTCCCTGAAGTGAAAAAGTCATTTCACTTCTCAGGACACCACAGGGGAAGGAAACCACACCTGCCAAGGCTGGCTCTGCGGCAGGACTCTCTCTAGTTAGATGACAACCATGCTGTCCAAGGTCAGATTTCACACTGTCTGCCACTGCTTGGATCCCCCTAAAACTGACTCTTCCAGGATTGCTGTGCATCACAAACACAACCTACTTTTATCACCAGTTGCTGTGATTTCTGGTGCTTCATGAAGTGATGCCATTTGGCTGCTTTCACTGTTTACTCTGCACAGCTATGGCAACAGGCGTGGATGAAATCCCTCTCTTAAGGGAAATCTCTCTCTTAAGAGAGAGACTCTGCTCTCTCTTAGGAGAAAAATGTCTCTCCATGTCACCTGCAGCNTCTCTGCAACAGGCGTGGATGAAATCCCAGCCTCTGCTCTCTCTTAGGAGAAAGATGTCTCTCCATGTCACCTGCAGCTCTTAGAGAAATTCAGAAGGGTCTGAAGGATGCTCATCCCTTACATCTGTTTTGTACTGGGATACAGAGAAATTTATAGCATTAACCCAAATGCTCCACTGGCACACACAGAGCTCCAGAGACCTGCCTTGACAGACTCCTGCTTACCTGGCAGGCTGCCTGCTGCTGCTGGGAGCGTTGGAGTTTCACAACTCATCCATCATCCTGATGGCTTTCAAGTGTTTTGGAATGCCACTTACCCTTCCAGCGGCCTTAACCAGCTTGTACAAAGTGAGCAACAGAAATCACCTGTTTTAGCCTCACTGGGCTAACTGTTTATGAGGTTAAACGTGTGGACATGATTTACATCGCAATGAGAGTTAAGAGAAATGGAAAGGCTAGCACGATGATGGAGAAATGATTTTTCAATGTGTACATGTCTGTTCCTTATGATTCTATATGGTTGTTTCAGGTCTAGTCTTTGTGGGTGGGTGTGATTATTATGCCTGCATGCCAATGCATCAGCACGAAGATATCTGTGTATGATCTGCACGGAATAGTGTGCAACAGCAAACTCATAGAATCATAGAATCATTAAGGATCGGAAGGGACCTGGAAAGATCATCCAGTCCAATCTCCCTGCCTCTCCAGGATCACCCAGACCAAGCCCAGGCAGGTTTCAAATGTCTCCAGAGGAGACTCCACAAACCCCCCTGGGCAGCCCCCTCCAGTGCCCCGTCACCCTCCCTGGGAAGAAGTTATGGAATCGGCCAGGTTGGAATGGACCACAGGATCATCCAGTTCCAAACCCCCTGCCATGGGCAGGGACACCCCACCCTAGAGCAGGCTGGCCAGAGCCTCATCCAGCCTGGCCTTAAACACCTCCAGGGACGGAGCCCCAGCTACCTCCCTGGGCAGCCCATTCCAGGCTCTCCCCACTCTCCTGGTGAAGAACTTCCTCCTCACATCAAGTCTCAATCTCCCCATCTCCAGCTTTGCTCCATTCCCCCTAGTCCTGTTGCTACCTGAGATCCTAAAAAGCCCCTCCCCAGCTTTTCTGTAACCCCCTTCAGG